>CABFWB010001522.1:72157-82660 GCA_902151455.1 Timema bartmani
TTTTAAATCGTGGGGATGATATTTTGTGAAAAGAATTTTACAGATGACAAGCGCAGGCGATGAACCAACCATGTAACATTATTTATAATCCAACTTTATATCATTTGTAATGTTTATTTTGGAGTTAGATTCTTCTTTTGTTAGTGTGTTTTATCGAAATATATCTATTTGAAGGATAAAAACAACAGTATACACACTGTGAAATATATATTTTTTCAAAGTTGTATTTCGAAAGTCATATTTAGTTACTGTTTTCACATGATTTTAATGACGTGGAACTAGATGGAAAGAAAAAAATATTTTTAAGAATGAATTTCTATCTCTGACATCTGCGCTAACAGATAATGAGTATTCAATATCTCGATACTTGAGTGTCAAGTAACTCTATCTCTCTCTTTCTCTCTCTCTCTCTATATATATATATATTTAATCTGACCTAGTGGCTCACAGATGTACTTAAACGCCCCCGAATTTTATTTCAAATTATTAAAAAAAAGTATTGATTTTAAAATTGTATGAATTGATTTAAATTTGAATCCGTCATCAATTGTATGAAGCTATACGTCTTGTTTTACCAATAAATTAAGTTTATATTTAAATTGTATATGATATAAATTTATTTGATAACATTAAAAAAATATATTATAGGGATTCATTCACGATTTTTGTTTTTCTGCAAATTAAATTAATATTAATATATCTTTTAGCCAGAAACATTTTTTTCTTTGCTTGCAGCCTAAGGCTTTTTTTCAAACTATTTAAAAAAAATTATATTTCCGAATGTATTAGATTTTATAATTTCTAAATTTAGGCGATGTAGATAAACGGCTAAGTTAATTTTGTGGTTTTACAATGTGTGTCAGGTTGAACAAAATATAGCGCTATATACCTACTTTATTTATAACAAAATGTGTTTACCATGAAAGAAAGATAATAATTTGTACCCCGTTCTTCTTATCTCTGTCCTAAGAACTTACAAACCATAATGGACACGATCCCAACTCTTGTTAGACGTGTGTGGATGCGGACAATGTCCACCGGTATATCGTTGTACATCATACATGCTTCATGCTCTTATATGATGTCAGACACGCGGGGATGAGCTATTCACACCGCCCTCTTTTCATCTCGCTGCCCCCCATTCCCTTCCCCTCTGACCCTTTCTCCAGTACCTGTGAGTCTGAAAGAGGATGGTCCATGGTAGTACCATCATTCCTCACTTCCTGATGATGTGTCGGGGTGGGGTGCCAGGGTGGACGGACCATCTTTCACACGCTGGGCCACGGCAAAGTTGCACCTGGGGAGGGCCAGTGCTAGCTAACTAGGTCTGAATATCAAAAGGTTATGTCACGAAAGCCATTTCCAGCTTGCTAGCTTCTTAAACTGTATACAATTTCCGGATATCAAAAGATCATTTCATTAATTCCGTTTCCAACCTATTCGCTTCTAAAATCGTATAGAAGGTCCGAATATCGAAAGATCATGTCATGCAGCCCATTTACTGCCTGTAAGCCTCTAGGTGTGAGGTGAATACAAAGTGTGTACATAAAAAAAGGCATACCCCGTATGCTATTTAAAACCCGTCAACTACTAATATTGACCTTGGGGGAGGGGGGGGGGATACAAGGTCCAAATATCAAAAGGCTATGTCATGTGAGCCATTTCCAGCCCGTCCACTTCTAAGATTGCAATGTGTGGAATTATAAAAGGTCCAAATATCAAAAGGTCCTGTCATGCCAACCCATTAGCTTTTAAGATTTCACTGAGTGAAGGGAGTCCAAATACAAAAAGGACATGTCATGCAAGCTATTTACAACCCATCAGCTTCTAAGATTGTACTGGGTGGGTTTATACAAGATCATGTAAGCCATTTCGAACTTTTCATGCTCAAGTTTGTATGAGTGTAGTGGATGTAAACAATATCCACATATCAAAAGATTATGTCACGCAAGCCATTCATTGTCTGTCTTGTTCAAAGATTGTACGGGAGGGTATGTATACAAGGTCCGAACATCAATAAATAGTGTCACGCAAGCCTTTTAGAGCCTGCTTTGTTCATAGATATTAACAGGTTAGAGGGATTAAATAATTAAAGAACTGGAAAATGCGTATAAATCAAGGTGATTTTTAAATTTGTATTTTAAAAACGTAGAATTGGTAAAATCCATAAAAAAAAATTGAAGTAATAACTTGTGATACTAAATATTTAACTAACATAAATCTTAATTTATTTGCTGCAAATAAAACAGGAAGGTCGATTGGATAAAGTAAAATAATGACTACCCATCCTTTAACAGCCAAGCTAAATATATTTTTATGTTACTTTAGCAGAAAAATTGGTCAATGTTTTAGCTTTATATTGAAAATGTGGTGTTTCTTTAGGATCATCCTGTAGATGAAACGCCTTGAGCCATCAAGCTTCGCATTTGCTCACATCGTAGAGTGTGGACGTCATAGAAGGAATTGATAGGGAAAAAAATACCACTTTACTGTTACGAGCTGTGGTTTATAAGAAGGATGAAAAAAATAGCCCACTATATTTTTGGATGCAAAAACCAATCTTGCGACTTTACCTCTTTATATACAACATCAACATTCTAATAACCCGCTTCGGTGGTCACATGGTCTGAGGTGTCACACTCACAATAGTCTGGGTTAGTAAAGATTGTGATATTGGGGTTTGAGTCTTGTGTTTTTCCCTAAAGGGTTACCCACTTGCCTTCCGAGAAAATACGGGCAGATTTCTTTTAAATGGTGACCTGGTGGTCTAGGGGTAAGGTGTCAGACTTCTGTGCTGAGGGTCTGAGGTTTAATCCTTGGTCCAGGGACATATTTATATGATTGCCAAACCCTTCCTTCACCTCTGACAAGATGAGTATTAATCACAACTTGTGAATGTGAGGAATGCCAGGCCTCCAACCATTGCACATTAGCGTAAGTGCGTATAACCCGAACGGGTAGTAAGACGCGGTGCTAATAATAATAATAATAATTCTTTTAAATTATAACTTTTTAATCCTAACTACATTAACGTAATCAATATATACGTGTGTGACCCGAACGCTTAGTAAAATTTGGTGGAAAAATCGAATAAAATTATAATTTTATTTGTTTTCTTTAAAAATACTAGCATCTGTGAGCATGTGGACAAAGTCATCATAAAAGAGAATAAAATAACCATATACTATAAATTCCCAAACCTTAAGATCCTGATAAAACATTAATAAAGTAAATGAAATGTTTTTGACTTATGAATGTTTTATTATTTTTAAATTGTAAGAGTTATATTTTTGTATTCTTTATTGAGTTGAGTTATTAAATAAAGTCACAATTTGCTATGTAAGTTATTTATAAATCATACACATAACACTAAAGTCTCCAATCCCATAAATAATTCGCCTCTGTAAAAGCTAAATCCCCAATTTGGCTCATTCCCGCTTCGCTGGCCACATGGTATAAAGCGTTACTCTCACAGTAGAATAAATTGCCGTCATCGGGGAGATCAAAGTTCGAATCTCGATCGAGTGTATTGAGGGTAGTTTTCCAAAATTGTTTTCCACTATCCCTCCACGCAAATTCAGGTATAATTCCTCTAAAATATAACCTTTAACATCCCTAAAACTGTTAGCATACTTAGTAAATAAGCGTATAACTTGAACAGGTAGTAAGACATGGTGATAAAAAAAAATAGCTCATGATACGTTATTTGCCCAAGTCAGGAATAGAACTTGATACCACTAGTTCAGTAATCATGTGCACTACGATCTGAGTGGAGGTGTTTAAATACTGGTTGGAATTTATATTATCTCAATAAAAACTATGTGTCCCGTTTGATTAATTCTCTACTCAACTGTAATCAGCTTCTCCTCAGTAGAAATCTAGGACTTTTCCATATTGATCGTTGACTTGAATATATATATATATATATATATATATATATATATAAGTAGGCCTACTCAACCAAAAGCGTTTGAAGAAAAATATTTTTTATCAAATTTCCAGAAGTCATTAAATTCAAATTGAAAAATAATGATAAAAGCTATGTGTAAATATATTGCGCTGGTTGTTATGTCAGCATAGTCCTCTACAAAGACTCGGTTAAGGTGGGAGTGTAAGGAGGGAACTCAAAAGGGCAGGGTTTTTGTAGTTTTATAGCAAAATTTTTTTTTTTCAAAAATAAATAAAATATTGCTTCAGTACAAACATAGAATTAAATTTTCTTCACGTGGTGAGATCAACAGCTGTTGAATATCTGTGAAGAGCGTAGTGGTATCAGATGACCAACTTTTTAAATGAAGAGAAAAGGTTGTCAATAAATTTTAGGACACTCTTGAGAGATACTCAACAAATGTTGATATCATCATGAGAAAAAAATTAAGCTCTATGTTTGTATTTAAACAATATTTCAATTATTTTGGATAAATAAATGTTTTTATATAAAAACTTCAAAAAACACTTACTTTTTCTCGCCTTTTCTACATCCCCACATTAAATACCTTTCCTTCAGATCATTCTTGATTACGAAAAATTAATGAACACACATTATTTTCCTATTTTGTGTGTGTGTGTTATTTTATATGAATGTTTGTTGTTGATTTATTTAACGAATTCTTATTGAGATAATATAAAGGGTTAAATTTTGGAAAATTGGCTGGATTTAGCGAATACCCACTAGTGTGTTCAAATTGTGATAAATATGTTTTACTAAAAAAAAACTAGGATAAATACTGAGGGGTGAGCTAGTACTCGAAAATCAAGTCAACGATTTCTTACAAAACTTGACTACTCAGAATTTTTTATCTCTTTCTCGAAAATTCCTAGTTTGATGGATTTTATTCAATTTTAAGATGTGATTTCATAACAAATAGCGTCTGTCGTTATTTTCTGTTGTCATATTGACTAATTTAAAAAAAATGCAAAACAATATACAATTTATTTAAAAATTCGAATGTGTGTGAGTGTTTATTTATATATTAATTCTAAAAAAAAAATGTATGGTTTATGCCTGTATCTAATGTAGAAATTCAACATGAAATATTGCTTGTACAAATATTGTTCTTTACTACTTGAAATCGAAAAACACTCATTTTGATTCGAACTTGACTCAAAATCGACTCGAATTGGAAAATGTCTACTCGAACAGCCCTAATAAACATGTTCATTGTTCCCTATGTCTGGCAGGATTTAGTTAGCTATTTAATTGGAGTCACGGTTTTACCTTCAGGGTAAATTAATAATGCCATACTTACTTTTTTAAATCCTATTTTTATTTTATTTAAGGTAGTTACGTGCACTTTATGAACCGGATGACTATATCAACACACGACTTATAAACTAACTTAAATATAGAACAGACACAGCAACAATTCCCCCGCTGGGAATCAATTCCAGGGTCTTTAGCTCAGTAGGCCAACACTCTACCGATTGATTTAAGCTATAGGACATATATGAATTAAAATAGATAAATAGCGAAATTAGCTTTAATTTTCCTAGTTCTTAGCTATAAGAGATGGCTTACAATATGATTTATTCAGGGCAGATTACCCAGCATTGCACAACCAACATATCACCAGAAAATGTTCTAACTTCACATAAGAAAAACCCTATTTGACAGATATGTAACTGTATCTAATTTCATGTATTCACACATCAGTTAATGTGATCTTAAGCTATCACTTTTTACAAATAGAATCGCTACATATAGAATGTACAAATAACAATAAATATATATTTTAGAATTTTGGGAGGGATTAAATTACATTAATTATAATAATAAAAATTTTCTTCTCTAGTAAATTTATATAATTAAGAATAACCAATTTGGGCAAACCCATTATAATGATATAGTAAAATGTTATAAATATTTCCCGAAAAAAAGTGTTTATTATTTAAAAATTCCTTCCTACCAGATTCATATTATATTTTAGGCAACAGGATATAGAATCAAATCAGAATTTACTAAACTTTTAGTTTATTATTTTATCCATTTAGGAATACTTCTATAAGTTTTTCTAGAGATTATGTATTTATCAGAAGCGTTTGTACGTTCCAAAATTTGGAAGATTTAAATTTTTAGTATTGACTTATTTAATTATATAGAAACATGTGTGTTAACTACTTTGTGGGTTTTATTATAAAAACTAGTAGAGAAAGGACTTCCTTTTTCCTGATATGACACATTTTGCAAAATATCGTCGTATCCAACATACAAACGCGCACACACATCAAACCAGAAAACATGTATTGTGTAAGCACGAACATAAATTCAAACCACTAAAAATAAAATAATAATACTTAGCACCACGTCTTACTACCCGTTCGGGTTATACGCTTAAGTACTAATTACTCTAATTGGTTAGGAATTTGGATGGTTGAATATAGAGGAAGTTAACCCGCATTTTCGTGGAGGGAGAGTGGAAAACCGTCTAGGAAAAACCACCCCCAGTTCACCCGAGCGAGATCAGAACCTCGATCTCCCCGTCCTCGGCTGTCTAGATCAACACGAAACTAACGCGTTATTTAACTACGCCACCGAGGCGGGTCCACTAAGAAACATATTAAAAGAGGACCATTTATGTTCCAAAGCAAGATTATTTATGCAACCAGCGCAATTCGTGTGAGCTCGCCCGGGATTTGGAACTCTATCCATAATCCTTTAGCTCCTTTGTGTATTCTCGTCTAAGGCGTGGTTCACAATTCGAAAAACTAAAAGTTAAGACGAGTACATGTGTGATGCACGCTCTATACGTTAACTTGGGTTTGGATTCAATGACTCATAATTGGTATGACACATGACAAGTCTTGCCAATCATACATTTCAGTAAGTAATCCCTTATCGAAGTGTTCCACAAATGGTGGGCTGCGGCACACTGGTTGCCGTGGAGGTGCCATGATGGTAAGCGTTCACTGGCCTGCATCGAACGGACCGCACGCGTCAGATCTGTTTAGTGTACTGCGTCTATTGCATTCGGATTTATCGTGTCACTTTTGTGTGTCCTAATATTTATAATGACGTCACCGGCACGGGTGATCATTAGGATATAGGCTACTGGAGGCAAATACTCTTTCTGCATTCCATAAAGCTGAAATATTTTAAAACTGTATCATTAATCTAACAGTTGGTGCTGTCGTAACTAACCTAATTTGACTTTAAGGTATTATTTTTCTGATCAAAAAAATGTGTTTTTTTATTTCATTCAAGCAACTAGCTTTGATTTTAAGCTCATCATAATTATTATCATTTAAAAAAGTTTTAGATTTGATTCATCATCACACTTTGATAAACTTTAAAAAATTTTGCTCTAAAGGCAGACCTTTAATACGCAATTATTAATGAGGTGAAAGGGGAATAAGAACACACAACAAATTGCTGGAGGAATAAACTGTAAGATGTAGGTCGGTTGCAAAATACTGAGGTACAGATCGTATTTCTATCGGTCGCAAACGACTGAACTACCTACAAGAAGTAGTTTGCAAACTATTGAACTAAATAAATAAACCGCTCATTTCAGTGAACTAAATCACTTTGAACTGTTCCAAACAGTCAACTATCTTGCCTATCACTAAACTAAATATAGAAAATATGAGCTGGGAATTCCGAATGCGAATGGTGAGGAATGAGTGCACTTCCCAGCATTCCAGTTGACGTCATCCGCACGGATCGTATTTTAATCTTTATGATCCGTATCCCGGAATACTTATCGGCATTGCCGACGTCCGATCCGTGCGATGCGGATAGGTGAACGCAGTCTCATTAAAAATAATGTAAGGAATTCAAAGCTCTATGCGTGCGATGCGTGCGGTTCATCCGATGCGGGCCAGTGGACGCTCACCTTTAGGTGCGCCGCACAGCCCAGAGTGCCGCGCATCTCTGTTCAGTAAGAACACAAATGAAGTTGGTACGACCGGCAGCCATGCGTCGACCGCATTTATTACTTGTTGATAATCACAAATATTTTTAATACATCTGACAAAATCAAAGCTTTCCAAAGAAATTAGAGTTATGGTTTAAGCAAATTACTAATGGTTTGAATTATCTGTTTTAAAATATTAAAGAAGTGGACACAGAAAAATAATTTCAGCCTTTAATCTCAGAGGATTTGAGCCTGCTTAGGGGAAAATATTAGTATATACTTTTCTAATTCCTATCTATCGTACAACCGTTAGACTGAGGGAGCAATTCATGTTCTGCTGCCGCGGCAAGTATGCATAACCAAAACAGTGTGCCGCAAAAATGTTATGCTTGTTAAGGCGGCTGGCTCGGTCAGCAAGAAACTATCAATCGTTTTCAGGGGCACACGGCTTAAGATACAACTATCCGTAATTTTCTGGAGCTACTTCTCTATTATTCCTTAGCTTATACTTCCTTTCGGCTTTCACCTACAACCACCCTTTGTCAAGTCAATAGGAAAGAGGTAAAAGAAAACTAAGAAACTTCTCATTTTAAGGTAAAGAAGAAAACTCGCTGCTAGTTCTCAAATATCTTAAAATTTTATGTTGTAAGCCTATCAAAAATTACTGTATTTGTTAGAGGAAGGCTCAAGCTAGAGCGATTTTTTTTATCAATCCTAGTCTCATAGCTCCATAAATATGCTTTAAAAGTCGTTGATAATGAGCTAGGGTCACATTTTCACACAAAAAAATCTATTAATAAAATTCAAACTATAGGAGATCTGTTGTAATATTTCGTCTTTGTTTTGGCGTGAACCACATTTTGAAATAACGCACAGTATAATTAAATCTTGTGTTTAAGCTGAATGTCTTCGCGGCAATTTCTCGCTTACCGAGGCGTTCTTTTAAGGTGTACCGTGAACTTAGAAAGTAGCTCTAGCGGATAACAGGTAAACTATAAAAGCATCAAGTTATTTTTTAGTATTAAAACATGGCGATTACAATTAATCACGTTATTTCCTATTATTTAAAATATTTTTACTATAGAGACTCAATTTCAACTAAAAAATAAACAATGTTCAAATCAACTGTAACTACCTTCTGATTGATTGGAACAATCACTTTCAGCATAAAAATACAAAATTAAATAAAATTTGGTTATATTCAATAGATTAGGGCTGAACCCATAAATGTATTTGGGAAGTAATAGAGGGTTTCCCTACTGGCGGTGTATCATGATGGATTCACCCAACATAAAATGGAAGGAATCTTTTTGACGATAAATATCTCTTGGAATATTATTACAAGATTTAAAAAAAATTTAGGGTTACGAATTGTATAAGACTCTAATAAGCCTCTCACCTAGACATTGCCAGCCTCTTGGTCTAGTGGTCAGCCGGTCCTGGATTCGATTCCATGTGGTACCATAGGTATTTTTCCCGAAGAGGAATTGTTCCTTTGGTCGCCATGGTCTAGTTATTTTTTTAGCACCACGTCTTACTATCCGTTCGGGTTATACGCTTATGTACTAATTACTCTAATGGTTTATGGATGAGGAGGTTATATTTATAGGAAGTGTACCTGCATTTACTTGGAGGGAGAGTGAAAAAAAACTTGAAATAAACTTCGGTACACCCGACTGAGATTTGAACCTCGATATCCCCGTCATCGACAGTATAGTCTATTGCGAGAGTAGCGCATTAGACCATGCGGCCACCGAAGCGAGTGTCTGGTTAATTAGGCCTAAGTTACGTTTAAGACTTCAACTACCGCAACATAATCATCATTATCATCACATAATATCATCGGGGTGAAGTAACTGCACCTAAATTATGTCCCAATCTAAGAATATGTCCACCATTGCCTGTAGAATACCAAGAATATATGTACGACAAATCCTAGCAGCATAAGTTAAAAAAAACAGGTATTAAGGCGGACATTAAAAATGCAACATTAGTCATACTTTTTGTGGTGGTGGGGGTTTTAACATCAAAAATATCTTCTCCTTCACCTTGGTACTTCCTGCACAAGTGGCTTAAATAAGAGACTCGTTTTATTCTAATTCAAATAATGAATGGTGTCTCGTGTATAATGGTTCATGCCTCGATTCACTCGGTGAAAAACTAATGGTCTGAGTTCTTTTAGCTGTGTTTTCCCAAAAGTTAAGCTAGTCCATAATATTTGGCATTGCACTAAATTTACACAAATTTCCAATGATTTTATTTTTAATCAAACAGTGTTTTAAACCTATTTAGAAGACAAACTTTTGCTGAAACCTTAGAAAATTTCATTATTATGGATACCACACTACATAACAACGACATTGTAGGGTATATAAGACAAGAATTTTGATATAATGAGTGTATGTCTACATTAGCTAGAATATTTAGAATTTTTTATTTTAAATAACATGCATGGAAATTGAAGTTTTTGTTGGAAAAAGGATATATGATTGGTATATAAAATAAATGTTACGGCGTACCGCACAGACTTTCTCTCTCTTTCTATAAACTCAAGCATCGTCAAGGTGTTGCACATCTTCAAGTCATCGCATTGATATTTAATTATTCATTTATACATTTTGACCAATAAAAAATTTAAATATTGACTATT
>CABFWB010001522.1:101216-155162 GCA_902151455.1 Timema bartmani
AAAAAAAATCCACCCAAAAAAAATTCCTTAAAAAATAAAAAAATTCCTAGAACCCGATTTCAGCGCCCCCTACCGGGTCCAATTGTGAATCTAAACCATCCACGGACCCACTCAAACACACACAGAAAATTTCATCAAAATCGGTCCAGCCGTTTAGGAGGAGTTCAGTGACATACACACGTACAGAAGAATTATATATATTAAGATAAAGTGCCTACAAATTTTATATTTTAATAATCTTCAAAATGAGGAATTTTTAATCAATATACTTAAAACGTGAAACGATTTATTTTGACAATGATACCTTTAACTTAGACCAACTGATTTTAAATTTAAAATTTTTTTCAAGAAAATTGTACAAATGTGCAAAAAGATATAAAAATCGGGAATTTTTTAAAATTAAAATAAGAATAGGAATATGTATTAGTCTATTTCTACAGTAAATTAGTTGAATAGTTAAATTTTGCATTTATATTTATAGAAGCTAAATAAAAGGCTACGGTTGAGAGCTGTCATTGAAAAAATAATCGTCGAATAATGAGTCAACGAGCCAGCTAGTTATTAATATTAATTGTTTTTTGCACAATATCTTATTACCCGTTCGGGTTGTACTTATATGCACTAATTACGCTTATGTGTTAGGGAAGAATGAATTTAGAGGCAATGAATCCACATTTTCGTGGAGAGAAGATAGAAAACCATACAGGGAAATCCACCCTCAGTACACTCTACCTAGACTCAAACCCTGATCTTCTCGTCAACGGTGGTCTAGTCTATTGCGAGAGGGACGCCTTAAGCCATTTAGCCACCGAAGCACGTTAGTTTATTTTTAAAGTATGTACAATGGTGACATGCTTTTTGTAACTATGTATAGGTAGCGTTAGACGTGCATTGAACCTAAGTAGTAGTACAGGGCTTAGTGATGGTCAGGGTTCTTATCACAAGAGGTGTAATAAGGACCATTTCCCCTCATGGGATTTTCACTGTAATATTCCCTTCCTCTATTTACATCAGGCCAGAAACTCATGATCTCCCAGACTTTATGTCAACACTGTGAAAGTATGGTGGAGGAGTCAACTCTAAAAAATTATTAAATGTTCAGCCGTTTTGGGGATCGAGCATGGGACCACTTAGCTGAATAGACAGACGTGCTACCGGCAGAGTTAAGGAGTAAAACGTGTATTTGTCTTCCGTAAAAAACAAAAAGAAAACTAACTTCAGATCGCCAAAAGAAAACCCTTACCTAATAGTTAAAAGCGTCACTGAATCTACTTTCATATATTCATGCACCAAATCAAGTGTTCCACTTCTCTTATTTTTTTACAGTTGGTGTCAATTGTTACATTATCGTGCTAAATGTGGTGAAATTCTATCACTATGGTCGAGTATTCAGTTTGACCATTTACCTCAGTTGTTAACGCGTCTTTCCGCTGAACTAAGGACCACAAGTTCGATTCCCTTTATATCCCAAAAGTGTATTAGTGGTTAAATCGAAATTCTCCCTTTAACAATGATAAATAAATTACTGAGGACTATATTGTGTTTGTTCTAGAGTTGGTCCAATTTTTAAATCGTGTGCAAATCTAATCAATCGGTTTGTAAAGTGAAAGGTAAATGCCTAAAAACCTTCCCTTGATTTAGTTTTTTTGATATGGTTTTTCATATTTTGTTTGTGTTATTTAACGTGCAATTTCTGAACCGACTATATCAGTAACCATCATTTACATCCATTACTGTTTCCAGCCTATGGCTTGGGTCAGTTATGTATTTAAGCCATATATTTTCCACTACAAGCTTACTAGGCCTGTCGTAGCGTCATATGACTTATAATCTAACTTAAGACTTGGAAAGACACATCATCTAGTTCCTGGCTGTTAATTTATCAATGTGAAAGGGTAAACCAATATTTTCATCAATGATAAATTTTCGGCTATGCCGGGAATCGAGCCCGATACACACTACCGACTGAGCTAAGATATCAGACATTTAAATATATATATATATATTCTACAAATCGTTTCCAATTATGATCCGACTAAACAAACTTGTTGACCTCATAAAGACAGACGTGTACAGTACAATTTTACAAACATATAAGAATTTTGGTGACCTGGCGATCTAGGGGTAAGGTGTCAGACTTCTGTGCTGAGGGTCCGGGGTTCAATCCTCGGTCCCGGCACAGATTTATCTGATTACCAAATCCTTCCTTCACCTCTGACAAGACGTGTATTAATCACAACTGGATGTGATGAATGCCTGGCCTCCACCGTGGTTCGGATCCACCTAACTGTAGGTTCTCCATTTCATCTCACAATCACCCTAGCATTACATATTAGAGTAAGTGCGTATAACCCGAACGGTTAGTAATACGCGATACTAAGAATAATAATAAGAAGAAGAATGTTACGTAACCTTAATTACGAAACCCTCCTATTGGCCGCAACATAGCACCACGTCACGTTAACTCCAATCCCGCTACTCACCGATAACGTTAATTGGCCGAACCCAGAAATATATTTTAGAGAAAGTTGTCTTTTTCTTGGTTCACCACATCTTACTACGCGTTCGGGCTCGACGCATATTTACAATACTCGAATAGTAGCCTAATGTAGAAGGTAGAATTTAAAAAAAAAGGTGTATCTGCATTTTTATTGAGGAATTACGGATAGTTATATTAAATAAAAACTAACACGCTCAGGACACCCGGCCGCGGTACAAACCCCAACCTCCTTGTTGCAATCAAACTAGAAAATATTAGTCAGACGACTTTTTCCATGGGCCCACAGGTACGGATAATTGGTTAACGTTCCCTAAAACAAAATGTCAAGTTTATTTTTTGAATTAATATCTCAAATACGCTAGGGAATACAGTGTGTGAAAGCTACTAACTAAGGGTGACCTGGTGGTCTAGGGGTAAGGTGTCTAACTTCTGTGCTGAGGGTCCGGGGTTCAATCCTCGGTCCCGGCACAGATTTATCTGATTGCCAAACCCTTCCTTCACCCTCTGACAAGACGTGTATTAATCACAACTTGTGAATGTGAGGAATGCCAGGCCTCCACCGTGGTTCGGATTCCACGTTAAACTGTAGGTCCTCCATTTCATCTCACAATCACCCTAACATTACACATTAGCGTAAGTGCGTATAACCCGAACGGTTAGTAAGACGCGGTGCTAATAATAATACTAACTAAGGAGAAAGGGGAAAAGTATAAACATTACACAAAATATGATATAATTAACAGAAAAAATAACTAAAGGTGAAAAAAAACTAGAAATTTATGATCAAGTAGATTAAAAAAATGGTAAAAAATAAACAGTTGAAGGAATGTTAAAAGTACTCGTCGCCGTAACAGGTGAAAACGTTAAGAGGACAACCATCTGAGAAACACAATTTCACGGAACACAAGAAAAGTAGTGTACAAGAGGGGGTTAAAATAAAGTTAAAATGAAGGAGAAGAAGACGGTGGAAAAGAAATAGAGGGTTGGGTGGAGGAAGGGAGAGATAGAGAAATTGCTTTTCGTCAAGCTACGCAACAAAGCAGTCAGCCAACTGAACGAACGAAGCAGTCGAATAGAATTATTTAGAGTTTTGAGATGTGGAAATAAGACTTGGGGAAGAAGGGAAACCTGGCTTTTCTTCCTACCTTGGGGAGTTTTTTCACTCCCCCATCTTGTGCTAGTCTGCAGGTTGAAAGAGAGGGGGGGGGAAGGGGGGTAACACTTATCATCAAGTTTTCATCGTGAGTTAGCACCTACCGAACACATTGTATACTCACCCACACAAAACCTTTGTTCTACATTGCTACACGTTCATGAATTTGGGCGGTATTATACTATCATATTTTATTGAAAATCAATATTGATTTGATAAAAAAATTAATGATAAGACACATTCATACAAACTTTCTCATATAGTGTATTAAATCTTGGAAAAAAAAATTACTTGTAAACTATACCGTAACCTTAATTGATTTATATTTTGTACAAAAATTGTCTTATATCTCATAAAAAATTATTCAAAGACACCCATTTTAAGCTTAATAATCTCAAAGCCCATTTTCAAAATATTTCAAATTTTCTAAAATTTATCTCACGTAAACTACCTGAAATTAATTTATTTTAGGAAAAACAATTTTAAAAATGAGGCACACTCCCTATAACATAGAGTCAATGACCTAAGAATGAAGAAACCTGAACAGTGACCAGGTAAGTTTGAACACGATCACGATTGCGTCACGCCATCTGGAGTCACAATTATCTACCCACATGAGGGATGAAATCACTGCTCCGAACGGTCGGTGACCCTACTGAGGATTTTAGTGTTGAATCATTTTAGTATTCTTAACGTCGATACTAAAACCTGTGAAAACATACTCTCGTTATGGTTCTTTTCCTCAATAAACGAAATGATTAATCGAATTTTAAAAAAATATCTCATCTCCTGTTCATAGATTTACGAAATGAAAACGTCATCTCATATCAGCTTCACAATAAAATAATATCAGATGGGATAGTGGGGAGGCGGGGAGTGCGAAGGACTTACATAGATAACTTTTATGGCCGGTGTACCATCTAAACTTTGTTACGCTTTACTCTGTTCCAATTGAATCACTCTACTCTCTTTGTCTCGATCGTCTGTGTTTTTGATTCGAATGAATTAATATTCTTTAAATAAACTGCTCTTGTTTATTCAGCACATGGTATGGCCCACCCTTTTCTTTACCCCCCAAAATCAAAAGCGTGGGCAAGATTGGTACAAAAACCTCGTATCTTCCTCTTGCTTTATTACTTTATCTATTTCACTGTGTTATTACAGAATTATATAATAAATTATATATGTTTATATGTATGTTTATATGTATGTTC
Organism: Timema bartmani; assembly: GCA_902151455.1. Classification (NCBI taxonomy): domain Eukaryota; kingdom Metazoa; phylum Arthropoda; class Insecta; order Phasmatodea; family Timematidae; genus Timema; species Timema bartmani. The sequence goes on from CABFWB010001522.1 coordinate 106,084, forward strand.
ATATGCATATTTATATGCATGTTTATGAGTTTTGTGTATGTTTATATAATTATTAATTTATAAGTATGTTTATATACTTGTAAGTTATAAGTTTATATGAACTTTTGTATATATGTGTGTATGTTTAAATGTTTTATTATATATTGTCTAAAGCATTTCTTTCACTAGTTTTTTCTAAATCTATTTCACTCCTCTACAAACCCTCCAGCTCCCTCTCCTCCTCACACCCGCATCGTCACTATGCTTACCATAGTTGTTACTAACAAATGGGTTTGAAAATTTCCTTTATATTTGATATTCTAAAATGTATTAATCATAGATCTACCTTATTAAGGGCGTCTTTTAATTAAATAGAAACATCCTCATACTGTAAAAAAGTTGACGAAAATTTGCTAGTTAATCGTTTCATTATTATTATTTTTTTTTTAATTATCCAACTTAAAATGTGAGCTTATTTTAATCATCTAAGGCAGTGATTTCCAAAGTGTGGTACACGTACTCATAGATGTACACGAAGGATTTCAGGGGGGTTCACGGCGTAGTACTTGAGTTTTAATGATTTTCAAAATATATTTTGATAATTATTTTAGCACCCCGTCTTAATACTCGTTCGTGTCATACGCTTTGATAATAATAAGTCTGATAAACAAAATTAATGCAGATTTTGGTGTAATGTAAAGGACTTTTATAATCATTTCTTTATTTATTTCATAGCTTTGCTTAGCTCATCGGTAAAGCTTTGTTATAATTTGGAAATGACTGTTTACACTTTACAAGATACATTTTTTTCCCCTTTTTAGTATGAAGAACTGGCTGGGCCATTGTCTCTACAGGGGTACGCGTTTGGCGAACATTTTCACACGCTTAATTATCTTTCACCTTTATTTTTTGTTTTAACTATATATTTTAAATAACAAACCATTCCTTGAATAACGCGAAGTTTCTTGACGTTTGACGCCACATCAGCTGAGTATACTTTACCTAAAGAAATAACAACAACAAAAATTCGTGAAAAGTTTAGTGCTAAATTTTTTCCATCCTTTATTTTAAAAAAATTCTCATTCGATACCCTTTGTCTCTCTTCATATGCACCTCATTCTAAACTTCCCATTTCCTTCTTACACTTTTTACGTCTATCCATGTCTCCGGACACACATTCAAAACCGGGTGATGTGAAACGCCACGAAAATCTGTCCCTTCAATCTGTGTGGGCTTTTTTTTTTTAATTAGCCGGGTGATGATGCGCGTGAGTCCCGCCTCAGTTCTTCTGGCGCTAGCGTCATGGGCAGGAAACTCATCTCGGGGTCCGATGCGATGCCGCCAGTATCAGCGGCGATCACTTAAAAAAAAAATTGAGTGCAGAGTGCCGCCGGGACCGTTGTCATTACTCTAAACTCGTGGGGTAGACCCCCCCATTTCATCCCATTTCCCATGCTCCATCCACCCCTTTTCCTCCCACTCAAGTACCTACTAGAAAAAAAAAAGAGGAACGGAAGGGGAGAGGATTACGATTTTTTTAGTAGGGAGAGAGGAGAGTTTGCAATCTCCCTTTGACGTGGTGTTAATTCCTAATTTTGAACATCTTAGCGTTGATATTGTTTATGAAATATTAATAATTTTGTAAAAGTTTCTAGTTTAGTTTCCACTTCGATGAATAAACTTTCCCTTTTACTATAGAATAGGCTTAAACAAAATACACATTAGAATGGTGTTTTGTGTGTATGTTTGCGTGCGTGTGCTTGTGCGTGTGTGTTTGTGTGTGCGTGTGCGTGCGTGCATGTGTGTGTGTGTGTGTGTGTGTGTGTGTGTGTGTGTGTGAGGACCTCATCTTTCAACCCAGCCAAGCCGATGCTATAGATAAAGAAAGCTATGATTTGCCTGGTATGAGAATAGAAAAACGTTTTGAGAAAAGAAAGTACACTTGACTGAAATTCGAGCCTGGAACTCAGTGACCTATAAACGAATCCAAATTACTTACATCAAAGACGGAAATGTAACTTAAAAAAACATAAATAGGTATAATTCAAACTTTAAATAACTACCGGTCTGCTAGCAATCAATTTTCTTAAGAGTCTGTTCTCACCCCAATGGACGGTTTTTTAATAATTACTAGCAAAATTTGTATACATTTTTATCGTGTGTATAAAAGTATCCCTATAGTCTAGTCTATTTCCCAATTATTTTTATTATAAGAACACAATACTATATTTAAGTTATCACCTAGTTTTAAATTTAGTACAAAATTTCTTCCTTGGTTTTTGTTGTTTTAAATAGATATATGTAAACCTTACCGCTCCTCATTTGTGGTACTCTGGATTTGTAAAATTATAAGACATATTTATGGCTATATATTTTATATATCTCTACTTTTTTATTATCTTAAATCTTCAGTTTTATTTGATTTATCTCGATAAAGCACTAACAGGCACATTGCACAAGATTTTATTTACTGTCTGTAATAAAATATTAATTATTTAGTTTATAGCATTAACTTGTAGAATCAATCATTTGAAATTTTTTATACTTTTAAATGTATCTTTTAATAACAGTTAATTAATTAATAGTCTCTCACCTCACGAATAATATACCAGAGGTCCGGTGTGGTGAAGTTTTTTGTATTTTGCTTTAGAAAACAGTGTACCATTGAAACCATTTCATGACATTTAAAAAATAAAATAAATAAAACTTTAAAATTTAAAAAAACAGTTTACTATTTTTAATTTCACTGTTCTCAAGCCAGGAATGCAGAAAACCGCACTTAGATAATAAGTATTATGGTCCAAGCGCAGTGGTCTAGTCAAACTCGGTGGTCTTGTGGTAAAGTGCTCGCCAATGTTCGTGGGTTCAAACCTAACTGACGTCGACGGATTTTCCTTAGCGATAAAAATCCGTGGCACAACTTCATTTGGAGGGGAAGTAAAGCCGTCGGTCCCGTGTCAATTGTGGCATCTAAAATAACTATGGAAGGCATGTGAAAATACCTTTCCCGGAAAAATTGGTCCGCCCTTTCTCTCTCAATCATAGAAATTCTCGTGTGCGGATATAATCATTCGGTTCAGAAAGTGCACGTTAATAAATAACTCAAATAAATAAAAATAATAGATAAATAGTTGTGTATTTAATGTTCCTTTTATTTTTTAGCACTGCGTCTTACTACCCGTTCGGTTTGTGCTTCTCTAATGTTCCTGTTTACTGCCTGGGTATGGGTTCTTAAAAAACCAACGTCATTAAACCGACAGGAAAATAAAAGTGAATTTTTTAAATAAAAAATTTAACAGCGATATTCCTGGAAAAATGATAGAATGCCATAGCCTGTGCAGAACTTCGGTAATGAACAAAGGTCTATTGAGTTAGGCGTGTTAACCACTCGCTCAGTTGTTTCAAATATTTTACCATCAAATTATATCCTTGGTTGTCTGTTATTCTGTTATAAAACAAAAACAGGAATAGTAAACCGAAGACACGAAGACTCAGCTAACAATGAAACTTTTTTTCGAAACTTCACCGCCTTTCCGGGAACATACAAACCAGGTCGTAAGCATTATGTATGTGTATATATATATATATATATATATATATATATATATATACATTATAAAAACATATGCCACATTTATCAAACAGCAACACATTTTCATAGCTACTGTAATATTTTTAGATTGAATTTATGTTCCATAAATCACTAAATAATATTTAATAAAAGTAAAAATATGTATTAATAAATGGCAGCAGCTACACCTTGGTTGATATAAAATATATCACGTTGATTCATAAAACGTATTTTTACCATCAAAAATATTTTTTTAAGACAGAGCCGTTACTAAAAACAAACAAAAAAAACTTAGAGTTGTATATTAGAAACATTGAATACCCAGCTCTAGAGACAGGAATAATTGTTCTAGCTGTGTGCGAGGACAAATAAATCTATCTATACTAAATTATTTTAGGCACTACTTGATATTCAACAAAGGTCTTCAATAACAGGCTGTTGTTTATTTGAATTTAAGATCTTATGTTCTTCTGCAGGTTATGGCTAATGGATTCTTGAACTGCCTGACCACACCTGCACATTAAGACACGCGCCAACGTGTTAGACTGGCTGGTTCGACTGCAAGTTGGAAGGTTGGAACTTGTCTTTAGACTCTCATCCTGGTTCATTGGAGAGAAAGGGGACGGGATTAAAAAAACTTGTTTTCAATCCTTTATTAAGATAAATTACTGCACATTTCCTCTTGATCATCCTTCCTTTTTTATACCCCACCGACCAGTTGGCACACGGTTAAACGCAACAGTCTTGTCTTGTTTGTTTGTCAGCTGTTGATAGGTCGTGGTTCGCAAACTGCCTGGATGAACTGAGGTATTTTCATAACCTAAATATTCTTGTTTTCAATTTCTCCTTCCATGAAAATGAGGGTACATTTTTCTAAATTTTAACTTCAATATTCCTGCCACCATTAGTGTATGCGGAAATTCCGGATGAGTAGTAAGACTTGGAGCACGGCCATTCTTCTTAGGCGTATCTCCCAAACCTCCCTTAGAGAATCGCCTTAGTACTCAGAAGAAAGGAACACAAAGTTATGTTCCCAAGGTCACTGGTGAGATCAACGGATTGACCTCAAACGTGGAAAGGCGCATCTGTGCTAGACCAACTGCCGGTCGTCTTTCAATAAAGTCAGTAATCCGCCGATGTCCGACAAATTGCGGCCAGCCTGTGTTTGAGGCTCAACGTGTGTACGCCAAGACTTAGGGAACTGGATGCGAACATTATCACTGTAGTGAAACTTGTTCGGCGGAAGAGGGGGAAGGAGGTAATGAATCTCTTCGTCCTCTCAACCCTCACCTTTTGTTACAGACTCTGTATACTCTGTTTGAGTACAACATAGATCCTTTTTTATTTAAGGTGAGGCGGAAGAGGACTCGAGAAAAGGCAAGTGAAGTTGTAGTTTTTATAGCAAAACATTTTTTTGGACAACATAAATAAAATATTGCTCCAGTAGCAAAGTTTAGTATAATTTTCTTCACATGTTGATATCAACATTTCTTGAATATTGGTCAAGGTTGTCCTGAAATTTAATGGAAACTTTTTATTTTTATTTAAAAAGTTTTTCACCTAATGCCGCTATGCTTAGGACAGTTATTCAACAACTGTTGATATCACCTTATGAAGAAATTTAAACTAAATGTTGCTACTGGATCAATATTTTATTTATGTTGGTCAAAAAAAGTTTTTTTATAAAAACTTCAAAAACATTGACCTTTTTCTAACGTCACCTGCATCCTCACCTCAACAAATATGTATAAGGTTGAATTTTTTCCTCCCACCGCGTCTTACTACTGATCCGGGTCATACAACTTTATAATAAGGCTTGAATCTCTTAGTCCGGCATTCTGTAGCCCACCAACGACCGTCGTCCGGCACATTTGGAATCTACCACTATTAGTCTGAGATGCGGTCACCAGGGCAGTGCTATTAGTAGTACAAAGGAACCAACGCTGTTTACTCTGCAGCCGAGTGTGTTGCTTGTGCATTCTTGATTTGGCTTGCATTCTGGCTCTATTTTTTCTAAGAGAAAGTGGTTACTCTAATTGTTTCCTGCTTTAAGCGTTATTTTACCTTGTATGATATAGTAATAAGGATAGAGTGATGTGGAAAGATTAGAGAATAGGTCTAACAGATATATATATATATATATATATATTTCTGTGCTCGACTTGAGTTTCAACATGTAAATCCTTGACTTACACAAGTCACGTGGATTCGTAAATACTTGGTTGCGGTACTTTGACTTACGACATTTAATCCACGTGCTCCCCCCTCCCCCCCTCCCTCGATACGGATTGGTGGGTTTTAAGTGGGTTGGTTTTGCGAGGTGTCTCTCAAGACACGGAGTCTCTAAATTACTTTAATCAAAATCCTAAAGGTGGGTGTACACTAGAGGAAAATTTGAAGTGAGGTAGGTCGAGGCTGAATGAAGGCACCTGCTTTAACACCTGAGCGCTTCCTTTCCTTTCTATAGTGTCTCGACAGTAAGTAGCTATCAATAATCCCTCCTTTTTGTTCCAAGTCTTACTACCCGTTAGGACTGTTTGCATATTCACACTAATCGGATATAGACCACCGGGAATTGAACCCGTGACCTCTAGATCAGTAGCCAGGAATTCTAACCACTAAACCAAGAGTCCAGCTCTTTCTCTATATGAGAAAGTTCAAAGGAGACTGAACACCTCAGCTTGACAACGAATAAAGATGTGTAATCAAGGTTTTCACTGATGATGTTTTCCAGCACATATCTGTTTACCGTTTTCTACTAGTTTTAATTTTTATTAGAAGCAAGTGTACTTGTGTCTGTTTGTTACCTACAGCTCTGCCTTAAATAGAAACAAACGGCGCGTAGTCACAATCAAATGTGTTAATTAAGGCGTGAAAGGTTTCAGAGCGTTCACTTAGAACTTAGCACATTCGGGTTTATTATCTTTGTCTTATTTCATTTGAATATAGAATTACGATGTTAGAGAGCATTTCATATTTTTAATACCAGCTCTGGGAATGTAATAAGTATTGTAGTTCCAGACGGTGCATCGCTGTAAGTTACATTCTTATATTCGTAGTTTACGTGGGGACAGCGTTCTGTATAGTCCCATTTTGATAAAAAGAGCCCTTAGAAAATACAAACTGATTTTATGATAACATTTTACTATATAGATTAAACAGCCAAGCTATTAGATTTGTTAATATTTAAAGTTATAGCTGCCTTTAACTATCATATACTTTAAATTGGTTCGATTCCCGTGTCCAGGAGTCATTTTTTAATTTAAAGTAGACTATAGTTTATTATATTATTAGTATTAATGTATAGGTATTGATGGTATCTATCAAAAGTGACAGACATGACTTGACGAATGAATACGTGAAAGTAGATCTAGTAACTTTTCTAGCTGTCTGATAAAGCCCTTCCTATGAAAATGGGACTATATAGAAAATCATTTTCGCTAGAGGAATGCAAAGTCCCCTTTTCCAATTCAAAGCAAAGTCAAATCTAATATGATAATATTCTTGATGCCGAATCAAAGTTCAAATATTTGTTTGTGAATTTCTTATGCTTGATAAAAAATACGATATTGTGCTTACTTATTTTATAGCTTATCCACTTAAATAACTTAGAGTAATTTTTTGCACAATTGTTTGTACAACTTCATTCTAAGCTGCTAAGTAAATCTACTATCAAATCATGTAATTTTATTACTTTAACTATGAATATTAATTTGTAATGTACTGTAATAACTATAGAGGTATCTCACTAGAACCAAAATTCTATACAATTTTATCTAACATAATGTTAATGAGATTGACGCCATTTGTAGAGGAAATTATTGGGGATAGTCAATGGAGATTTCTACGAAACAGATTAACACTGTATCATATTTTTAATACTCGGCAAATATTAGAGAGAAAAAAGTGGGAATACATCATGACGGCTCATCAATTATTATACATAGATTTTAAAAAGGCCTATGATTCTGTTAAAGAAGCAAATCATATGAAATTTTGTTAAGTTTGGGATACTCAACCCTTTTATAAGCCCCGTAATAATTTCCTAAGCTGGATTTTTCTTTTCAAACAGAAGTCAAGGTTTTTGAAACTTCGCACACCCCTAGAACTCACTAACATCTTCATCACACAGCTGCTGTTGTTTCAGCGCGTCTCACAACCCGAACGGGATGAGCACATCATAAACTACCGCAGATGGAATAGGGATAGTGAATTTAATATTATAGAGGAAATGTACCCAAATTTTTGGGTAGAGATGATGGAAAAATATTTAGGAAAAAAACACCCTTAAACACACTTGTTCGGGATTCGAGCCCAAACCTCCCCGTCACCGGCTAACCAAAATAGTCTGATTTGTATATAAAGGAAAATTGTTGACAGTTATAAAGGTATCTGGAATATTGCAACCGCGGACAATTGCGGCTGCAGACTATTGTGACCAACACAGTTTAAAGTGCAGACCCTGAGGGACAGCTGCGATCCCATTTTTTCTTCTCTTCCGCTACCAACGGTGAGGGGGAGGACATCAATCTGATGAAATTTGATGACTTCAGCTTATTTTAAAATATACCACTGATTCCTCTCACACTTTTTCCAGGCTTGAGACTGGTAAAGTAGTATTCTACTTTGGCGTGTTTAAAATCAATGTTGTGTTTCACTTCTTCAATAGTAGTTTTTATTATCTTTATTTTTAAGCATTCCAATGCGTCGTCACTCTTGACCTATGTTGTTTACTTGAGTTTTTGAACGTGAGATAAAGCCAGTAGACAATTTCTAAAGTCACCTGTTTCTTCATATTTTCGCACACACTTTGCGATCCTCTCATCGATTTTTATGTCGAGCTTCTTCCTTTTGTGACCTTCTAGATTTAGTTCCATTTGCATGTACTTTATGTTGGTGTCTTCTTTTTGGATTTTGAGGAAGTCTCGGATATCTTGTATCTTTGGATGTGGTTTTCCAGGCCAGCCATTTATCTTGTTATTCCAGCCTTCTACCGGATTGTTAGTCTGGTTGCGTCTGTGAGAGCAGGTCCACATTTCAACTGGGATGAGTTCATTTTCCAGCCACTGCACTACGAAGTAGTCGAAAAACTCTTGTGATTTGTAGTTAGGGGGAGCCTCGCCATGGCTGAACATCCAAACTTCATCAATGTCATCACGTTTCAGGAACGCTAGAGCTGTGCACATCTTGATAGTTAGTGCTACATTTGTATTTTCCTTGTACTCAACCACGAGACCCACGTCTTGAACCTTCCTCCACAAGCACTTCTTCATATGAAAGAAACAGCCGTTAAGTTCCACAAATTGAAAAACTTATTTTAATGCTTAAATTGTTGCTGCTTCGAAGTCTATGCTGACTTTCACGGAGTTCCACTCTGGAATCTTCTCAGTGACCAGCCTGAAGAGACGAATGTAAGTTTCCTTTTTTTTTTGTTCGGTAGAAAAGCAAAAGCGACTGCAAATACGTTTGTTTCATATGAAGTGCTTCCAAAATCATCGTGAATGGAGAACACTTGTGCAAATTGTTTGCTGTGGATCTTGAATGTCCCATCCATAAAGAAGTTGTTCTGGTGGTTTAAGCTTTATCTTCCCTTGCTGCCTGCCATCATCCAACGAAAGGAAGCTAGTGCCATCACTCATTTTCAAAATTTTCTTCTTCCAGTATTACGTCTCGTTCTGTTTCCATACCTTGGGCCTGATTCCTGTGAAGGCGGAGAGTTCGCTTGGCCATCGATATATGTGGCGATTCAGTTACCTCAGTCGTGAAGAGTTCCTAATTCTTCGGAATATACCTAAGCAATATGCAGAATTTCCCTTCTAAATCACTTTTTGGATTTGAAAACCGATTTCTTGACTACCAAACTAGCAACATCTGGAACACACGCGTAGTCTGACACTATCATGACCAGATTGTCGTTACCACTGATCAGCCTGCCTTTGCAATGTTTTGTCTTCTCTTGCAGACAGAGCCACGTCATATCACCAGTTTTATCATTCACACGAACTCAACTATAAGAATGTCCATCATAAAGTGCGGCGGTTTGAATAACTTCCATCCTTAGCGCACTTAAAACTTCACCAAGTCAAATGTACTGGACCACACGACCACCTGGCATTATAAGCACAGCAAAGTACACCACTGCAAACCAATCAGAGATCGGGATGCTATGATTGGATAGGAAGTAAACAACATAATCCATTGGCACAGCGAATAGCACTCTTCATTTGAGAGCTACGAGAAAAAAAATACTGCAACAACAATCCACGCTGCGTCAAATGCCTCGTACCTCACATCACAAAAGATGCCCCAAAAAAAGACAGGACCACGAATGCGCAATGTGTCAACTGTAAAGGCAACCATTCAGCCAACTACACACAATGTCCGGTTTACAAAAAAACTAGCAGAACAAAAACAAACATTAATAAATCACAAACAAGAAATCCAGAAAATACAAAAAGACCTGACATGACAAATAAAATTGAATACTCAATAATACTATACAGATGTAAAAAAAATCCTAATATATAAGACAATTTAAACAAGCTACCGAAGATAACATTTCTCAAGGAAGGATGTCACCTGTGGCACCCCGTTTTTAGGCAATAAATTAATAAATTCCGATAAATTATATAGTTCGGTCAACTTGGTTGCAACTGTCCAACTTTTAAAAAAAAATTAATGAACTTTACCATCAAACGATCGCAACTGTCCTAGAATCGTTATAAAAGATCCTTAAAACATTTTCACTTAAATATACATTAAGTCATGTGATCTGTAGATATCATTTTTGATTTGTAATAACAATGCCTATGAAATAATTATAATTCCATAGCAAAATGTTATTAATATTTACATAAAAACATTATTTATATCTTTTGGAGTTCCTTTGATTCAAAATTCACTTTTATATAAATATGTGTTAATTGCGTCTTCAACCCGTTCGGATCATAAGCAATTCGAACTAATTATGGTATTTTTTTAGGGTGAAGGAAGGATAAATTTGGATGAGATGTACCCGCATTTGCGTGAAGGAAGAGTGGTAAAACGTTTAGAAAAAATAAAACTTCAATACACCCTACCTACGCCTATCTCCCCATCATTGGCAGTCTAGTCCAACACGAGATTAGCGCGTTAGATCACGCGGCCACCGAGGCGGGTAGTTACGATATTAAAATATATTGCATTTTAATTATTTTAATTATCTCAAGTTTAATTAAGAATTTGTGATATTGGTTCAAGTAAAATTATATGTGTATATTTTTTAATTTTGCTTGAAGATTTTAATGTAATAAAGATATTGGCTAACCCATTAGTATAATTAAAATTGCTGATAACATGGATGGGAAGTAGAACACGTTACAGAGAAAATGGTTAAAATTATAGCTCTGAAAATATTTAATTCAATATTTAAAAACGTCAGATTCATATATTATAGTCCTATTTTAATTTGTGTATATGTGATTAAATGCAAACATTAAAAAAAAATCTAGCTGTCGATTTAAACGTACATCATCTGTCATGCAGTCTCATTTGTGGTTCTAAAATAGTCAGTATTCGTTCTCTCTAAATGTTTTCAAACATATAATAGCAACATTTTGCTTTCAAAATATATTTGATCAATTCTGTGGTGTTTTTTTTAATCAAACCAACTGTTATGGACAGGAACAAAAAAAAAAAAGATTCGAATTTATTCGGTGAATCGTCCTAAATAATGGTAAAGAAATAAAATCTACACTCTGCAATAAAGAAAATATATTCCCTAACAATGGATACCGAACGATTGTTGACATTTGGAAATAGCTGACTTTCATATCTCAACAAAACATTTCGCAATGGAATGACTTTTTTTTTTCCTGTCGTCTATATCGAAGTAGAAATGCACCGTGGGAGGAAAAGGAGGTGGGGGTAGGCGGGTGTATATGTGTGTGTATGTGTGCAAGGGGCGCTTAAATTTCGTGCCAAAGCCAAAACATTCTACCGCGATGGATGACGTTGACATGGCGACAATAACGAAACCCCACGGTGACGACTCAACCCTTTCACACACCCACCCTTTTCCAGATGATCACTCAGATACCCACGTGGGTGCCTAGGTGGGTTCTAATTTGAAATTATAGCTTGTTTAGAAGGTTGTAAAAATGATCATATATATTGTAATTAAATTACGTCTGAGTGAACTAACGGGCTTATTTCAATTCTAGCAACATTTCAACAAAAACAAAAACTTCAATAAAAGTGTACAATCTTGACTTAAGGTGTGTTCATACTATTTATTCTTCTAGTAGGCCCTTCCTTACAACTATGATCTGTTTATCCAAAATTACAATCTTAACAAAAGTTATTTTGAATGAGAAACTTATTTTTCACATTATTAACCAACAAGTACATTCAGTACAAGGCTTACAAAAAACATACACATCACCCAGTACCTTGACCGTAAAATGATCATTGTGAAAGGAGAAAACTCAATTTAACCAATTAAAAGGTTTTAGACAATGCCGGAACTCAAACCCGGCACTCTTATTTCAGTAGAGAGGCGCTCTATTAATTTTAGGTCCGTGTAAAAATGCACAGTTTTTTTTAAATAAGATGAAGTTGAAAGTTATTCAAGTAAATTGTGTTTCTTTATTTTTCTAGTGTGGTTTTGGGTCTCTCGATATTTTGTATTTCTAATGTTTTACTTTATTTTTGTCTATTGGAGAAAGAATTATTGTGAACGTAAAAAAATTTAAACAAAGATTTTTTTATAAATGTTGACGTTTCATGACCACCTGATTTTCATAGCGTGCCCCCAAGGGATTTTTATAATTAGATAGCCAACCCTAAAATTAAGGGAAGTTCATTTAAGGTCCAAAGGGGAAAAAATCGATTTTATCGAAATTGCCTTTAATGATTTTGATTAAAATTTGTATCTAGGAACTGTTTAACTCTATAAACAAAATGGTGCATCTCATTTTTCTGGTAAAACAATTTTGATCATCTCTCTGCAACACTTTGAGGTATGAAATAACTTATTATTATACTATAACAATATTGAATATAAAAAAACTTTAATTGAAATATAATTTTTATAAAACTAATAGCTTCTGAGCTATTGGCAAATATACTTTTTAATTTGAGGTCTGGGAAATTGATTATCTTGCTCTTTGCAGAATATAGACGTTACTCTTTTCTCGGGTGACCTGGTGGTCTAGGGGTAAGGTGTCGGACTTCATGCTGAGGGTCCGGGGCTCAATCCTCGGTCCCGACACAGATTTATCTGATTGCCAAAACCTTCCTTCACCTCTGACAAGATGTGTATTAATCACAACTTATGAATGTGAGGAATGCCAGGCTTCCACCGTGGTTCGGATCCCCCGTTAAACTGTAGGTCCTCCATTTAATCTCACAATCACTCTACCATTACACATTAGCGTAAGTGCGTATAACCCGAATGGATAGTAAGACGCGATGCTAATAATAAAAATACTCTTTTCTCAAAATTTTTCATAGTAGTGTATATTATTTCCCATATGATCTTTGGCGGATTATTTTTGCAAAAGTGTCTCTCATGAGTTTTAAATAAATGTCTTCATTCTTAGGTAAAGCGTGAGATAGTCTGTGCCGTGCATCGTACCATTTATTTTAAATAGTCTAAACGTAGCATCAAAATAATTGTAGCACTCGATATGCTTTTGAATAAAAATTTAAACCCATTTCATAATCCATTATTTAAATTAAAATATAAATACTAGTTTTAATTTGATTTAAATGTACCCAAGGATTGCAGTATCCGTAACTAAGCTTTATTTCCACTAATTGAAGGTTGTAAAAAAAACCAAGGTTTAAAAAAAAACTTGAAAAGCTAGTTTGTATCTCATAAATGTTTAGTCTAATTTTGCATCAAAAATACTGTATTAATAAATCTGTGAGTGTAAACGTATTTTATAAGTTGTGACCAGAAGAGTAGGCTCAATGTCAGTGTGATTGAATCTGACCCAGGAGGTCTAATTTTGCAGGGTTCGAGTCACGATTGGGCGCATTAGAGGTGTTTTCTATAAAATAGCCATCTATTATTTATTCATGTAAATGGTGATACATTTCCTCTTTATTACTCTATAGGGTTTACTCTCTTTGATTCAGTAGTGAATAAATTTCACGTTAAAATTTCATTACAAACAGCTAACCAACCCCGTGGTGTAGTTGTCAGTGCACCAGTCTACGAGCCTAGGGATCCCGGGTTCGATTCCCGGATGGTACCTTGGGTATTTTTACCCAAAAGGGAATCACCCCAATGGTCAGCAGGGTTTGGTTAATTAGGCTTAAGTTAGATTTAAGTGTTTCCGCTGGCTCCCCACCCTCATACTCACTATCACCATCACCTCATCTCATCGGGACATGGAAAGAGCCTCCACGGAAAGGATGTACGATTAGTACATTCGGGCATCCTCTGGACAATGATAAATTAGGAATGGCTAATCTTTCCCCTACTGGGCTACAAATTAAGTAGATCAGACGCGCAATAGTACTAATAATAATACAAACAGATATATATATATATATATATATTCATGACTAACTAAAGTTAATTAGACCACCTCTGTTTTCTAGTGGTCATATTTCCTGGCTTCAGATCCAAGGGTCTTGGGCTCAAACCCCGGCAGTTAGAGATATCCTGTGAAGGAGTGCATATGAAGTGGGATCAAATGAGTAGCTACTTGAATGATAAAGTAGCGGTTCTGGTCTAGAAAAGTGAAATTAACTGCTGGAGGTCTCGTTTTGCTGGCTACACGATACCCTCTATTCACAGAAGTTGACACTATCTTCGCCAACGTATGGGCAGTCGTTCGGTCGCTTAAGAGATGACGCCATGAAGTTTTTCCTTATAGTAAATTTAAGATTTTAATTTTTTAATTCTAAATTAAGTAAATAGACTAATTTTTTTCTATTCCTATTTTTAAACTTTCTGCCAGGTCTATCTGCATCGTTACATCGTTGAAGTTGAAATGAGAAATGGAGGATTAGGAATAAGTTTACCCGCATTTGAATGAATGGGAATCGGAGGACCAACTAAATACACCTAGTCTGGATTCTAACCCATACCTTCCTGTTACTGGAAAAAAAGAATAAGCTGGCGCCTTTATCCGCTTCAGCATCAGTGCGAATTGTACACGTATTAGCCCATTTGTTCACTATAACAGGCCTTACTCGGCTCCTGGCTTGCGCGATGTATGAGAGTAGAAGGGAAAAAAAGACCAAGCTATGCAAGAAATGTGTGCAGTGCATTCGTATTTGAATGGTTACTGGAAATTGTCCGTGTTGACGATGGGGGACAAAGTGACAAAGTTTCTTGTTAATAACAACAGTATGCCCCTATTAAGACAGAATGAAGATTGGTGTACAGTGCGTATCTGTGAAGCCATTCTGAAATGGCAAAAACGGCCTTTTCAGTGGAGTTTTTATCCAAATATCATTTAATATCTCAACAATGCTCAGTATTAGAAACATCTATTAACTCTTTATCTCCATTAATGTTTAGTTAGAAATCCTCCACATGTGATTGTGTTCTTGTAGATTTACTATTTCAAGCCGACTGTATCACAGAGTTGATGGGTATGATGTGATGCGCGTGGGATCTTAAAAGGTAGATAACGTAAATGGGGCTTAACGTTTGCTTAAATTTCAATGCTACTTTATTGAATAGAGATTTTGGATGGACAGTATTCTCACTTGCTATCAAAGGTCTTAGCAATAAAGCAAGTATGTAATATTAAAATTAAATGTGGACATTTCCACAGAATTTAATCAAATAAAATTATTTTTGTACAACAATATAAGGGAAATGTTTTCTCTAAAGGACACGAATGCTGTTCACCACGATGGGATGTTCTCTACCTACTAATTAGTGTCGTTGACGTTTTTATCACTTAAACTGGAAATTAATTTACTTATCATGGAAAACTTATTTCTAAGTTATTTTGTTATAATACTCATTTCAAAACTACTAAAGAACCGAAAATTAAACAGAGGATGTAGTAATTGACGCTCTTTGCAGTTATATATATACCTTCACCGTTGTTTAATTGGCCACTTTACCCACTTCGGTGGCAGAATGGTCTAAGATGCTACTCTCGCAATAGACTAGACAGCCGAAGACGGGGATATCGGGGTTAAAATCTCGGTCGGGGATAGTTAGGATTTTTGTCCCCAAACTGGTTTTTCACTCTCCCTCCACGCAAATGCAGGTATAAATATAACCTTTCTAATCCCTAAAATTTTCATCGTAATTAATACATAAGCTTATAATCCGAACGGGTAGTAAGACAGCGGTGCTAAAAAAAAAAGATGGCATGAGAGGAAACGCGATTCAAGACAACTATTTTGGCATTTTTTTATAACTTTTCTTTTTGCCAAAATGAATAAAATAATTCTTCAATAGATACGTTTAGTTTAATTTTCTACACGTATCTTAACAAATCCTATACCAGCTTAGGTGGCCACATGGTCTAAGACGTCACTCTCGCAATAGACTGGACTGACGATGATGGGGAGGTTGGGGTTCGAATCCCGATCAGGTTTACTGAGGGTGGAGTTTAACTCGTGCTGTTTCCGAATATTCCATATTGGTCTTTTAGTACCGCGTCTTACTACCCATTCGGGCTATATGCTTATGTACTAATTACGCTAGTGGTTTTGGGTAATAGGAGGGTTAAATTAATAGGAAGTGTAATCACATTTGCGTGGAGAGAAAGTGTAAAACAATTTTGTAAAAACCACCCTCAGTACACCCGACCGGCATTCGAACCTCAATCTCCCCATCATCGTCAGTCCAGTCTACTGCGAGAGTAGCGCGTTTGATAACGCGGCCACCGAAGCGAGTATTCCAGATGTTATCATAGGAAAGTAATTCATTTTATTTATGGTTTATTAACTATTTGATCTAACACTGAGAAACTTTATTTTAAAATATTACATATTTACACTACCATTTCTATTTTATTTCATCAGATTAAATGCTATATTAAATTGTGTGGTTTTAAGGTAAGGTTAAGAATATCCATCACTTTTATATTAGTATTATTTCATTTATTTTTATATTATTTACTAATAACTTTGTGTAAACAGATAACTTAAGTAGGATGGTTTCTAAATACAGTTTCATATTTGACATATAATAATTTACCCTGCTATTAAATTGCTTGGTTCAACTATCGTGTAACTTATAAAATAGTATAATCACTAATCAGTTAAATTAAGCCTGCTACCTTTCAGTATAAACGGAGTGTACATGGGTGAGTAGCTAAATAAAATTTACTACCTGTCTACTATTTAAAGTCTGAAAATCTAAGCATGACTTAAAAATTAAAAAAAACTTTCTGGCACCTAATTAAAAGGTAAGCCTACTAAATCTACTGTGATATGCTCATACATCAAGGAAGGCATTTAATCTACAGCTCTCATTTTTAATAGACAATATAATTGCTTACAAGATAATACTTCTAATTAATAAAATGTTTCCAACGAAAAACATAAAGCAGTTTTTGTATTTTCTAAAAATATTTTCCTATTTCACTCATTTTACTCTAAAAGGCAGAGAGCCTACCTTACTTTGTTTACTATGCTGTAACTTATAGGACAAAGACAACACGCAATCACTTAAAGTAAGCATACTAACGTTGAGTGTAAACTTAGTGTTTGTTTCAAATACATACTTATTCAAATACACTTTTTCATTCATTTGTCGTACTTAATGTGCACTTTCAGAACCGACTAATCATATCAGCAAACGAGAATTTATACAAGCGAGATCTAAAAGACCTATACTTTTTACTGGGAAAGGTATTTTAACATACCTTCCAGGGTTCATTTACATTCCACAATCAACACGAGACTGACGGCTCTACTTTCCTTCCGAAGGAAGTTGTGCTACCGGTTTATATCACTCAAGAACAAACCGTCGACCCCGGTTAGGTTTGAACCCACAAACATCATTTCCTGAGGTGGGAAGCACTTTTACCCAAAGATCACAGAAGTTGACTTTACATTAACAAAGTATAGGGTAACTTAGTTAAGGAAAACACATTTGATAGTAAATAGCTAGCCCCAGCATTATATAATGTAATCATCTTGGTTGTAGAATGAATCCATTTACACAAAAACTAATCCATTTAAGAACCACCTGGTATCGAATCACTGTTACTTAGTTATGTTAGTTTACCTCTACAGCAGTTTCATCTAGGTAGGCCCGGAGGATGAAACTGTGAAAATATATTAACAAGGTGCTTGTTAAATTTCCAAGGAGGTACTCTCTCTATTACTCCCTACACCCCTTCCTCTATGTTTCACTTTTGAAGTTTTTCATATGGCGTACGTCTTCATCTATGATGATTACATTTTTTTGAGTGTCAAGTGTGAAATGATTTCAATATCATGATATACCTTTTATTACCACCTTTACGGACAAATGTGATGTTTGACATTGACACTTGTTGAAAGGGCAATTTCCACTTGGTATGCACGTCAATAAAGTTCAGAAAACTATTTTGAGATGTAGTGAAATATCAATTTCCCTTTTATTTGACATTTAGACAGCTATAAATAAAATAATAGATCAGGGTTAAATGTCAATCTTAGTTTATTTACTGCTTCCTAGCTCTTAGCTTGTTTTATATATAAAAATAAATATACAGTTCTTAAAACCGATATTGACATATATATATTTCTACTATATTTTTTCATATAGGCTCATTACTATAAGGAGTTCGCAAGACAAGTGCTTCATTTTTACTTTCTCAAATCAAAATAAAATATTGTAATTGTGAAAATTTTCCACTTTGAGGTTAGGATTAATATTTACGTTTTATGTGTGTCATATCTAAACAAATTTGATTATGCTATTTTTACTGTCTCCATATTTGTCTTTCTGCCTGTCCTTAGTCACAAATCTGAAACGGTACTGTGGGTTTGGTTCAAATTTGATATCTAAGTATTATAGAGCAATACCTTGTAAAAAAATATATTTAAAAAACCGGACAAGACTACTATTGTGAAAAGTAAAACACCAGTTTCCTGTACACCTAAAGAACTAAAGGGGGAAATAATATGATGTGATGTGGGCGCCACCACCAGAATTTCACCTGGCAGAGTAATAAATATTATAATATTGAATGATCCCTCATGCTCCATTTCTTTTCGATGTATAGCTACTCCAAGCTCCCCACATTAAAAAAAAATACATATTCAATGAGATTTTAAAAAACCTAACACAAACACAATGAACCTCCTAGGGAAAATTAAAATAATGTACCGGTTCAGTACCAGGTAAAAATAAATAAACATACAATGAATATATTTAAATGATTTAATATTCAGTAGCAGAGTATTTCATTAAAAAAATCATGCCTATGGTCCACTTTACTAAATATGAAACTAAACTATGTTAAACATAGCTTTTTACCTGAATAACAGTTGAAAAATCATATGTTTAGGATTTGGGTTGCCAACACTTGTAAAAGAGCACTGTTTTGTTATAAATGATAAGTTCTTTATTTACATGTTATATTTTACATTAAAAATAACGTAAAATTAAGTTCTCTCACATTAGTTTATTATTTTTAATAAAAAAATATCCAATATGAAACAATATTTTTAACATAATTAGAAGTACCTATTCTTTCTTTTGGAATTATATCTATAATTTGTAATATAGTGCATACATTAATACCTCTTAATACAGGCATCTTAGTTACTTGGAAAAGATAAAATATTTGTCATATATATAATCAATTCTATTATGATTATTTTATAGTATTTAAAAGTATTTAACTGAATCAAATATTTGTATCCACTGCGTGGGTGCATCATTATAAAGAACTTGTCTGCGTCATGATCAATCACATTATTTAAATTTGTTGATCGCTATTCTGAAGCTATATTCGTTAGACCTTTTGTGAAAGTTCTGTGAATAATATTTTTTTAGGTGGAATGAAACGATAAATAAGCTTTGTGCCCGATCTCAAATAAATATAAATAATATTGGCCTAAATTACTGTGATTAACTGTAATATTCATACAATACCATATGTTTTCATTACAGCTATTCAAAGTGGCATGTCAGCTGTTGGCATAGGGATACATTATGGACCATTTCTAGTAACTTTTTGAGCTGTCATCCAAGTAAACTTGGGTGATGAATGTACTTTAGTGTACAGTAAATCTAGAAATATTTATTTTATTGTTCAATAGCTAATAAGGAATAAATGGAAAAGTGCAACACATAGAATTTATCTCTTTTATCATAAAATAGACAGATTTACTTAAAAAAACTCATAATATTTGTGAAAGTAAATATTATTCATTGTTGCAGAAACACTCCACCAAATAGAATAAATGAAATAATATATAGACTACTGTTATAGAAATATTGATAAAAAGGAACACATTTGTCCATCAAAAGCTATACAATCAATTTCACAGTTCAAAGTCTTTAAATAAATATATATATAAGTTTATACATATTCTTATACCCCAGAAATGTTTTGTTTTATATAGATGTATTTCATATAAAATATTTTTATCTTTATTAATACAACAACTTTACAATGATAAGTTATTTTGTATCTAAAATTGTTTGTGAGATATAAACAAAATTGGAAAGTTACACTTTTGTAAAGTACCTTCAAAGAATTTTTAATATAAAATGAGAGTTGGCATTTTGTTTGTGATGTTAAACAGTGGCAAGATATAAAATTTAATCAAAGTCGTTGGAGCGAACCACTCTCAATTTTAGGGTTGGACATCTAATTCCAAAAAAAAATATTTGTATCCACTGCGTGGGTGCATCATTATAAAGAACTTGTCTGCGTCATGATCAATCACATTATTTAAATTTGTTGATCGCTATTCTGAAGCTATATTCGTTAGACCTTTTGTGAAAGTTCTGTGAATAATATTTTTTTAGGTGGAATGAAACGATAAATAAGCTTTGTGCCCGATCTCAAATAAATATAAATAATATTGGCCTAAATTACTGTGATTAACTGTAATATTCATACAATACCATATGTTTTCATTACAGCTATTCAAAGTGGCATGTCAGCTGTTGGCATAGGGATACATTATGGACCATTTCTAGTAACTTTTTGAGCTGTCATCCAAGTAAACTTGGGTGATGAATGTACTTTAGTGTACAGTAAATCTAGAAATATTTATTTTATTGTTCAATAGCTAATAAGGAATAAATGGAAAAGTGCAACACATAGAATTTATCTCTTTTATCATAAAATAGACAGATTTACTTAAAAAAACTCATAATATTTGTGAAAGTAAATATTATTCATTGTTGCAGAAACACTCCACCAAATAGAATAAATGAAATAATATATAGACTACTGTTATAGAAATATTGATAAAAAGGAACACATTTGTCCATCAAAAGCTATACAATCAATTTCACAGTTCAAAGTCTTTAAATAAATATATATATAAGTTTATACATATTCTTATACCCCAGAAATGTTTTGTTTTATATAGATGTATTTCATATAAAATATTTTTATCTTTATTAATACAACAACTTTACAATGATAAGTTATTTTGTATCTAAAATTGTTTGTGAGATATAAACAAAATTGGAAAGTTACACTTTTGTAAAGTACCTTCAAAGAATTTTTAATATAAAATGAGAGTTGGCATTTTGTTTGTGATGTTAAACAGTGGCAAGATATAAAATTTAATCAAAGTCGTTGGAGCGAACCACTCTCAATTTTAGGGTTGGACATCTAATTCCAAAAAAAAAAACACTCTGGGAAACTTTTTATTAGGACCACGTTCTGCTTCCCATTCGGGTTATACGCTTGTGTACTAATTACGCTAATGATTTAATGGATTAGTAATGTTATATTTAGATAAAGTGTGCCCACATGTGCATGGAGAGAGAGTGGAAATCCATTTGAGAAAAAACCACCCTAAGACTGAGATTCGAACCTTCATCTCCTAGTCATCTGCAGTATAATCTAACATGAGAGTAGTACGTTAGACCATGAGGCCACCGGTGGGTGGGAACCTTATTAAAATCCTAGATACAAAATTTAGCTCGAACAGTAAAATGGTTTGGGCTTTAGGCCGAGATAAAAGACGCACGGACACACAGAGAGACGGCGTTGCCAAAACAACTTTTTCGGGCTCAGGGGGTCATGAAACGTCGTAATTTATCAAAATTTTGAGTCTATTTTTCTTACGATCAAAATACCCTTTTCTCCGAGGGGTCGAGAGAAAGAGTAAAAATAAACAATATTCTCACTGATACAAAATTAACAAAATTTTTAAAAATATTCAAATTTGGCACAATATTTTAACATTGTTGTACAAAAATTGTTACAGTTTAGTTTAAAGCTTGCTAAGTTAGCGTCAGAGATGAATCACGATGAAACTTTCTCGCTGTAGACCAGTGAGTTCTAAACAGTTGAACAAATTTGACTTGAAGATACAATAAGAAATACACACTCTACAGTTTACCTTTTGTATTTCTCTCAATATAGTGTTGTAATACACAATGAATAAAAGAAGAAATAAAACATAAATAAAATAATAGGGAGTTGTTATTCTTTACACATATCCCCTAACCAAAATGACTACCTGTTGCTAGCCTTGATAAATAAATAAAGTACTAAAATTGTATTGAGACACAATAGTGAAAGAAAATTAAATTATATTCTACAAATTATAATTAACAAATATGTTTGCGTGTTATATAATAGGTAACAATGATGTTTTCTACCAAAATACTTAATAATAACCTTATATTGTTGAATATTTAAATCTTTTATTATATTAATATTGTTCTGTGAATTTAGTTGACTATTATCTGGAAGCATTCTCAAATAGTTTTCCTTTTATTAAATTGGGCAAAAAGTTCCTAAATGATGAATAATAATAGTGAATGAAATATACTTCAGGTTTCTTCAATATTAAATCTTCAGTATCATTAAGGAAAAAAAAGTATCAGGTAAGAAAATAACATTCTGGCCTTTACCTAATAAAACATTCCACAGAGAATAAAAAGTCACTTAAGGACTTGGCCTCACT
This sequence comes from Timema bartmani, assembly GCA_902151455.1. Taxonomy (NCBI): domain Eukaryota; kingdom Metazoa; phylum Arthropoda; class Insecta; order Phasmatodea; family Timematidae; genus Timema; species Timema bartmani. The sequence continues at coordinate 128,699 of CABFWB010001522.1, forward strand.
TTACACTCAATTATATCATTTAAAAACAGTTCATTACCATAACTTTATGGTTTTGAAAAATCAGCTATTGGATCCCTTCCTATAAATTTTCCGAAATATGGCAGAAGAACAAAATTTTATTTGAAAAGGGTTCCAAATTCACTTACTCTAGAACAAACTCATTTAAGGGTATTTACTGAAAAACTGTTAATTTTGACATTGTTCTTAAAACTATAAAAGAAAATACCTATGAGAAATGTTGTGCTATTGTGACGTACCATTTATTTTAATTCTCCGTCCGATTATTTTTGCAAATTGTACATAAATGCATCGAAAAGAATAGACAACACTTAATATCTGTTCAAATAACTTTTATAAACATACTTGCTTGATGTTTTCAAACTTTTGAAAAACCCTGGCTACTAAATTTGGAATGAATTTTAAAAATACTTAATTTTATCAAAAACATAACAGTACACAAATTTCTAAGGAGTAATATTTATTTTTTAAGTTATTTTCTTAAGACATCACTGCACTAAGATTCCTATTATTTTTATTAATACATTCAAGCCCAAGGTTATTAACGGCTTAATATAAATGTAGTGATGGAATTAGTAGTGGTATTGTAACTGCACCAGCATTAGAAGGTAAGATATTGGGAAATGAACATTGTTAAATCACATAAAAATCACTCATACATCTTATTTTTGAAATGGGAAGGAGGTCATTAATATGTTTTAAATGAGAAATAAAGCTCTACATTTATGAAAGTTAAAAATAATACACACGTGTTTAAGATGATTTTGACGATCAATTTTGTTCAGAGACTAGTTCGAATTGGTAAAAATAAAACATTTTTCCTTCCGAAATTCTATCTCAAAAAATCATAAAAAAAAAACCTTAGCTACATTTAACAAGGAGTGTGCTTATATATTTCAACGAAATCTGCATCACTCTGGCTGACATTTATTGACTCCGGGACACAATATGAAATGTATTCAAATTGACGCGTCTCTTAAGGTTTGACATCCCAAGAAGCCGTTGGCGAATCCATTAACATTGTCTTGCCTCTCTTTGCTTTCTTAGCTTTCTCTCTCGTTTCCCTTGCGTCGATGAATGAATAGTTTAAAACACGTCTTTCCATGTAACAAGCACGAATCTTATCAAATTTATTATTATTATAAGGTTTACTTTTTGATACACATTTTCATTATTTTTGTTAATCAAAGATAATTAAAAATTTATCCATCTGAAACTGATTATATTAGCACATGAATTACAAATTAGTTTAAATTAACAAAGATACAAAACACCAAGTTACCCGACCATAAATTCGTCACCGTGAAAGGAGAAACCCAAATTTGAACATTGTTTTTAAAAAAAATGTGAAGTACTGAGAGTTAAGACGGTATGCAAGAAAGATTCTGAACAAGACTGAAGTACAGGTCAACTTCGAAGTTGAGTATATCAGATGCCTTGCTGGAACATATGGCTAACAGTCACGTGATGAGCTCTTACACAGAGGTATCACACCCTAGTGGCAAATAAAATTATCTGGAGTCATTGCATTCTATAGCAACGATTTTGCTTGTAAATAACAAAACATTTTATAAACAAAGATTTGTTCAAATGTGTGAAGCATGGGAAGAAATAACCAGGAATGTTGTTAACTTTACCGGTAATTTTTAAAAGGTGAGTGTGGTTTTATCACATGTAATTTAATATATTTCTCATTAAGATATGGGTGTATATTAATTGAGTCATTATCTTATCAAGATCTAAATAATCTAGGCCCGCCATATTCTGTCGCGAAAATAAAGCAATATCAAAATATCGATGCGTGCCGCGCCATCTTGAGGAATATCATTGGCGTGTGATCCAATTCAGCCGAGGCCTACTTGGGACCAGACTTCGATGTTACTTCAATGCTACTAACTTTATTACGTCATTGAGCAGATTGATCGTTCTAGCAAGCAAACGCACGTGTCTTAGGGCCAGTTTAGTAGTCAAACTTTGTACGCCTCAAGTGCGTTGCCATACTAAATACAAGATGACAACTACTTAGACCAGAATGGAGTGGTCCATTTTGGTCTAGGTAGGTGTCGTTCTGAATTATTTAGTGTAGCGCCGCACTTGAGGCGTTCTATGTCTGACTATGAAACACTTCATCTTGATTTAATTTTAAATTAGTCATAATTTTCTAAAAGTTTAGATAAAAACAATCATTATATCTAATCATTTCTCTAAAAAACGTTGTTTTATTTAAATCATGCTACTATGATGTTTATCTCAATTGTTTAAAATTTGAATTTTGGTTATTGATATAGTACTTTGTATTTGATATAAGCTGCCCATTCTCATGATTCCATCGTGTGTGGATATTAAAATCACTCAATTAATTTAACCAGACCTGAGTCAAATAAATATTGTACATGTATTAAGAAATCTGTATTCAACTATTTAATATGAGAACTAAGTAAGTATGTTCCTGTTTTGTAAAGCACAACCCTAGCTCTACACTTCAGCGTAGTTCTTCTAGGTGTACTCTATTCTAACTCGTAGATTTCTTGCTGGTGTGCTTCAGTAAAATGAGATCATCTACTCAAATTTCTCTAAGAGATCTCACAAAAAAGTATATTTTCTGAAAAAACCACTCTAAGATCTACTACATACATATAAAATTTTGTTCAATTAAAATTCATATTGGTGTCAGAAAACCTATGGTCGATTTTTCCTGTGCAAATTTATGTTAGTCTGTATAAGCATGTACAGTATGTAAGCAAGCCAAAGGTCACAAATTGAAACAAATTGCCCCCAATACTTTGTATTAGCTTTGTCTATTAGACTAAAATGTTAATTATATTTTTTATTTTCATCATAATGTTTGGATGATTTTATGTCAAAAGTATTATTAAACTTTTTGTGGGCGACCAATAATTTCAGAGGTTTTTTATTTTGACTTTTTTTTGTTGAGTAGTTTTAAAATAAGACATTCCTCGTAAAGCTATGAATTTGTTTCAATGAAATTTTGAATTGGTTGGGCTCTACTTTTTGGGTCAAATCCTTATGCTTGATTTTTTTTGTTAGTTGGATTTAAAAAACATATTTCTCATTAAGCCAACATTTCTACATACAAATATTTTGGCAACAATTTAGCGTCCTGTGGGAATATAGTTAAATCTCTATAAAAGAGTTTTGTATGAATCGTAAATACATAAAAAAGAAAGCAACAAAATGAGAAATCACGTTTGGTTTTGGTTTTTTTATGTATGCTATACATGTAAAATAATATACTCTATGTACACATGATATTTATATACACAGGGTGACCCAAAAGTCTAGACACATAGGTATTATTAGTTTATTTCTGTTTTGATCTCTAATCGGTTGGATGAAAATGACCGCTTCATAGAAGACAGTGTGTTATTCAGCGGTGAAGACTTGTTTCACGTTGACGGCGAGGTCAACCGACAGAATGTTCGGTACTGGTCACAAACCATTCCACATTGGACTCACCCGTCCAAACAGCAAGGGGCGGAGAGGATTATGGTGTAGTATGGATTGTGGAAAGCACATGTGTTGGGACAGTTTTTCTTTGATCGATCGTCACAGGTGAGACACACCTCGCCATGTTAGACGACCAGCTAGTGCCCCAAATCAACGGGCCTACCTGAGTGGTTCCAACAAGATGGGGCCCCTTCCCACTATGCCACGGCTGTACGGCACTGGTTGGACGAGAATATCCCTAACTGGATTGGGAAGAGCGGCCGTGGGGAATGGGATCACCGCTCACCAGACATTAATCCCCTCGATTTTTTCTTCTGGGGTATGCTGAAGGAAAGGGTGTACACAGTAAAAATCAGAGATATTGATCATCTAAAGAACCACTTCATCAATGAATGTGCTAGGGTTGATGGAAATGTGGAGTTACTGCATCGTGTTCATATCAATCTTTCAAAGTGCGACGAGCTCTGCATCGCTAAGAATGGACAGCTAGTTGAAGATATTATTCAATAACTTGACTACATTTCACCTCTGTGTCCATACTTTTTGATCATCCTGTATATTATGGCCTATATGTGTGTGTGTGTTTTTTGTGATTAAATTATTAATCAACATCAAGCTACACATAAAAGAACAATCTCTATTTTCAATTATCGCATATTATGAGCTAACAGCAGTAACGGCTACTATTAACAATACAATTTTACTTTCCTCCCCAGCTACATTTGGAGCCACCGGCTACTCCCGGAGCTCCGGCTACACAAAAAGAAAAGTTAAGTGGCATGGCCCTTCCACGAAGTAAAGTGTGGGAATTACTAGGAAAGCTCAGCCCGGTTTTGATGTAAGGGGAGTTGAAAATTAAGAAAGGGGGGTAATGGACAGATAATATGAACATTGCGTAGTGTGTGGCCTATGAAAGATTCTCGGAATACCTATGTCCCGGGTACTATTAAGTCAGTTTGGCCATTATTAGGATCCCGGATACTAACTTCACCCCAGCCACAATTAGAGTAGTCCCCGGCTACTATTAATTTAAATATGCTAATTAATTAATTAATGTTATTACAGCAGGAACAAGTCCTATAATAAATAAATATTCGTCTAAACAAGTCTACCTCTACTAAAATTTAGGGGTTGTTTGAAACTACTCCTATAAATTTATTGGTGAAAGGACATCCTTTCTATACTAAACAAGTCCATACGCTACAGTTTTATGTGGGAATTAATATTTTACGCTCACAGCCTCCCAGACGCATTAATCCTGATACAGCACGCTCACGGTAACATTGTCCCTTACTGAATGTAAAAACCTACCAAACCTTACAAATATGTTTTGTCAATTGGGCAAGTGATGTAAATTGGCCTCACTTGTCAAAGCGACAGAACGTGTTTGCAAAGATGATGAATATAAACTTTTTTTTTTTAGGGATTCTACAACAAATAAAAAATTATTAAAATAATGATAAGGTTTTCCAAATTTACTCAAATAATTTTTCTTTGATTTTTTTTCCCCTCATTTTCAGATAAGGTTTTATAATTATTATTCACCTTTACCCAACCAGTATTTATATTAATTACAATAATACCCGCCTTGGTGGCGTAGTTAGCTGACGCGCTAGTTTCACGTTGAGCTAGACTGCTGAGGACGGGGATATCGAGCTTCGAATCTTGGTCAGGTGAACTGGGGGTGGTTTTCCTCAAATATTTTCCACTCTCCCTCCACGTAAATGTGGGTTCACTTACTCTGTATTCAACCTTCCAATTCCTAATTAATTAGCGTAATTAGTACTTAGCCGTATAATCCGAATGGGTAGTAAGAGGCGGTGCTAAAAAAATACGTTAATAAGGTAATGTAATACAACTTGTATGTGTCCCCACAAAATGTATTCAAACTAGGTTCAAACTACAGACTCCAGCAGGCAGCCTAACAGAAATTAGATTTAGTTGGATGTTTTAAATTGTTAAAGAGGAAGGATAGAAGGTAAACCGTGGAAAGTACCATTTTAACTCATATTGAGTTAATGCTTGTTTACCTTTAGGTCTGAATAAGCAGGGTTTTTTTTGTTTCAACGCGTGATTTTAATATTTATACAGTATTTATTATAACAATATACCTTCCAAAATAATATGTAAGTATTTATTGGCTAACATCTTTGACGGCACAATAAATGCAATTTAAATGCAAATACAAAATGCATTTATTGTGGACCGTAACAGGAATCAAATGTTGTTGCAAGATCCACCAATTTTGTAAGACGTGAATTATTTATTATATGAAGGATGTTGCCTTCCTGTGACGTCACGACAAATCGAGATAGGATTTTTCTCATTTTTATTCGGCAAGTTTTAAAGATAAAACATTGAAACAAAAACCATAAATTCTTAAATAACTATAGAAGTCTTACAGTGTCACAACATTATTTTTTTTATATTGAAGTATTTTTTTCTTTTGTAAACGTATAGATCGTTTAAGACTTTGGCTATTTAGAAAAATGGCCTGTAGAAATTTTTCAGTCCGGTCTAGGACAACTGGGCGCCGCCAACCGGGCGCGGCCAACTGGACGCCAGGACAACTGGGCGCTAAAATAAAACTATTTTTTTAATTAACTTATGCAAATGCACCATTTTTTTCATATATAGAAAGTGAATTTTTGTTAAAAAAAGAAAAATTAAAAAGGAAAAATGCATTGCAAAAAAGTGAATTTTTTTAAAAAGAAAAAAGTGGGGTTACTTGAAAAAAATGCATTGCAAAAAAGTGAATTTTTGTTAAAAAAAGAAAAAAGTGAGGTTACTTTTGGCGCCCAGATGTCCTGGCGCCCAGTTGTCCTGGCGCCCAATTATCCTGGCGCCCAGTTGGCCGCGCCCAGTTGTCCGGATTCGCTTTCAGTCAGGGTGTAGACTGAAAGAAACCATGAAAACATATGTCTATTTATAATAGAAAACGAGAAAAAAATTAATTTTAATAAGTAAGTCAATCTTGTCCAGGCGCAAATCGTAGAATAAGTGTGTAAACTTGTTAAAGGAAGAGGGTAAGTGTTATCAACCGATAAGCAAGAGGTTTGGCTGGGTGAACTACTAATTTTTATCCTTCTATTTCTAACTTGTGCATTGGGGTCTACTTGTGTTAGTGCTTAGAGTGCTTAGGTGCTTCAAGTTCTTAATGCAACCCGCTTCGCTAAATAGTTTCTCAATCACCAACTAGGCGACGTCGCGTCGTTAAGAAAAGATGATTAAATTCCTCTCTTGTTTATCCCTACACATAATGGGCTAGAAACATTTATTTGCACTTACCTGAACTCAGAGAACATTAAATTCTGACTCTGTCCTGAGTTGGTTGCCACGTCGTAGCCGCCAGAAGACAATTCCAAATCAGTCTAGGCGGGTGGCTAATAATTTATTTTAATTTACATTTGGCTTCATTTGGTTGTTTCTGTATTTATATGTGTTCATGTTTTATTAAATAATGTGATTTTGAAGTAAACATTTCACTTTTTCTGGGATGTGCGTTTGTAAATTTAGCTAGGGGTAGGTTTGGGATGGTTATTATCTTGTCATAATGGCACGCCTGCAATAACTTATTATTGTATTATATTCGTCCCTCTTTTGTTTTATTGTTGGCTCTGAGATAACGGTATGTTTGAATTTTGCTATCTTGATGACAATTAGGGTGAGAGATTAATTCTTTTATTTTTAAATATATATATTTAAAAATAATATATATATTATATTATATATATATTTAAAAATAATATGTATTATATTATTTATAAATATATATAATATATAACATATATATTTAATATATATAATATATATATATAATATATATAACATATATATTTAATATATATAATATATATTTATTATATATATAATATATATTTTTAAATATATATATATATTTAAAAATAATATTATATATATATATTTTAAAATAATATTATATATATAGGCATATATATTAGGTAAAACCAACTCACTCACTCACACAATCATCACCGTGTCTCCCAAATTCCTAGGCGTGGAATCTTGAAATTTGGCGTGAAGGTTCCTTTTAGGCCCTAGACAAGATATAAAACAAAATATTGTGAAATTTGACCTCTAAGGGTTGGAAAAGTGGGTTGAAAATTTTCAAAGTTTGCTGATGTATCTTTTGAACTAAAGCACATAAAACCTTGAAATATAAAATGAAGGCTCCTTACTTGAATTGAGTTAGATGAGTTTGAGGGGTTTTCAAATGTAATTCCCTAAAAATGGGGGGGGGTAAGGGCAGAGATATGTGTGACTCAATGACTCACTTGTCGCCGTATTTCCCCAAACCTTGGGCCTGGAAACTTGAAATCTAGTTTGTCAGGAAGGTAGCGTGAATGCTCCACATAACCAGAAAAATCTAAAATTTTGAAATTTCACAATGGGGCCCAAGGAAATTTGTGGGCCATAATTTGAAAATAAAAACTTTTTAGATGAGATAGAAAATTAAAATTTGACAAGCAGTCATAGAGAAAACTCAAGATAAGGGGCCATACATGTCGTAAGTAACGCAATTTTAGGCCTTTTTGGACCCTCCCTCTTCCATTTCACGCTCTATAACGCTTTGGCAATCCCTCTCTCCCACTTAAGTTAAGCAACGCTTCCAGTTTCAACTATAAAAAAGCACATTTTCCTCATTTTATTTTCAAATGGGCTGTTGTTGTTTTTGGTAGATTAGTTATTTTCACGTCGGATATTATAAGTTTAAAGTAAATAGGATTTTGAATAAAGGATGCAATTTCTAGTTAAACATTTTTATTTATATTTATAATGTATTCGCTCACTGAATCCTAAACAGCGATAAATTGCGGCCTGCAACATGTCAATCGTAGTTTTATTGATACTCATCAGTTTAAAAGGACGTGACAGTGTCATATAATTGATCACATCTTTGGAATTGAATATGAAAAACAGTTTACTACTCCTGCAAATCAAATGAACAAATAATTAAAAACTGAATGAAACACTTTTTAGTAGCCTACCTATTTCATTGAATTCAATTCGATAAATATAACCAAATTTTTATATTTATTATTTGTTTTATCAAGTAAAACTTAGATAGGTTACGCTAGCCTAACCCCCCTCCCCCACGACACGCATCTTAACGCTACGATAGACCCCTCCTCTCCCTCAAGTGCGTTACGTAATACATATATGGCCCCTAACCTAATTCCTCCTAAAATTCAAAGTTTCAAATACAAACAACTGCTTTTTCGTGTGGTGTAAAACTTGAAATCGTCAAGAGGTGTAAAACTTGAAATCGGCAAGAGGTGTAAAGAACACTCCAAAAAAATAAAAATAAAAAAATAATGGAGAAAATGAGAGGGGGTTGGGGAGAAAGGCTAGGTAAAAAAAATCTTCAAATTCAAATTTTCTAGGTCTGTAGAGGGATTATTCCAATAACAAAATACATTTTAGATATTTACTATTTAGACGGGGGTGTGGTGAAATGGGGGTTTTCATAGTTCCCAACACTAAAATAATAAATCACTTTACAGTATGGAATATATCAGATGGGTATAAGAACCACCCCATTAAGGCCCAATCCTTGAGTTTAAAAATGAAGAAGCAGTAAATAGGGAGGTGGGGGGTTCCCTCAAGATACCTATAAAACTAATAATATAAATTACTCTTTTTGGTATGATATAAAATAGAAGTCAGAAATGTAAGTCAATAGTCAGTCCTGGAGATCTTAGTCACGTCTGAACATATCGAATTTCCAAATTTAAGCCCGGAAATGAAAGCTCGAAATTGATACAACCATTTTAGAAAAATTACTTTTCTGTGTGCATTTTATTTTTATTAGATTTACTTTTTCCCTTTTTCCTTCTTTCACTTCTCACTTACCTTCCTTTAAAAAATATTTTTGATTAGATTCAATTGTTACCCTTTTTGATAATTTTATATTTAAACTTAAAATATATTTCTCCAGGGCAGACAGAGTAGGCCTACATCTTCATATAAAAGGCGTAAAAGTAAAATAGATTAAAAATTAAAATTATAATTTTTTTAATATAGAGAAAATGGGTTTAAAAAATTGTGAGATTATAAAAATAATTAAAAGGGGAAAATGGGTAAAAGTACTACAAGTATAAAAGGGCAAAAAGGGGATGAAGGGCAAAAGTACCAAAAAGGTGAAAATGTATAAAAGTGTAAAAAGTCCCAAAATGGCACAAAGGGTAATAAAGGCAAAACGTGTATCAAGGGGAAAAGGGTAATAAGGGTCAAAGGGGTAAATGGGAAAAAGGGGTAAAAATTGCGAAAAGCAAAAGTTTTAAAAGGTTAAAAGGGGTAAATAGTGCAAAAAGGGTAAATGAGTTAGAAAGAGTAAATTAAGTTGATAAAAACTAATTAAAAATTGATTATATTTAGTTTTAACCCTTTTACCCTTTAGAATTTTTTTACATTAAAATAATACCCTTTTTTCTTATTGTTCTTTTTACCCTTTATAATTAACATTTTTGAGAAAAAAAGTTGATTTGATTTACTTTTTAACATTTTTTTCCTTAACTATTACTCCCGAGCAAAGCCAGGTAAGAATAATATACACTATTTAAAAAGATGCGTCTCAAAAATGTTTGTGACGAAGCCTTTAGTTATTATTTTCTCATGAAAATAATTCTAATTAAAACAGTGAAGTGATACCGTATCCTTTAAATCCATACTTGGAGTTGTGTGTGGCAATAAAATGAACTGCACTAGTTGAGATCAAAATTGGTAATCCAGCTTTATTGTAATGTTTTTCTTTCATTAATATGAATTAGGTGATGAAGAGAGGTGGGCTAGACACTTTATTTTATTTTAGAGGGAACACCAGTTTAAAGAAACAACACTTTCAAGGGTAAAATAATATAATATAAACATTTATGTTATCCAAGAATTTCATAACCAAGACATAAAGAAAAATGCTAGCATGTCTATCGTTTATCAATAAAATTGAAATGTAACAGTTCTGGTAAGATTGTTTGTTTTCTCCCATTTTAAATTTCGAACATCATGTATGTATTCGTCAACGTAATTTAATTCTGAGTGCTATCTACTTTTAGTGTTTACTTTGCTGTTGTTATCTTAAATGTTGTTTGTTTCGAAGAGCCCGTCCCACAATATGGATAAAATCTAACATACATATATAATACGGCTTGAAACAGGCGTCACATAGTAGTGAAGTTTTCTCTTTTATAATTATAAATAACAGTGTAACTGAAACCAGTGAAATAGTCTTACCATATTTTTTTAAATACAACAAAATTGAAAAATAATTATTTTAAAATGAAAAACTATTAAAATGGTCTCAATTTCACTGTTGTCGAGTAGAAAATATCGATACTTTTTTAGTTCGAATGTGATCTTGTATTTAATATTAGGACTAATCGGAGAAATATAATACAACAGATTACAGAATTGGTTCATGAGTTTGTTTTTATTATATTTTAATTGATATTAAATGGATTTAAAAGATCTCTAAGGTTTTTTCATTCGAAATTAAATCCAAAGGGATGGGCAAATGTTATATTGTAATATTAATTTCAAAGTATATCTCTATTAAAATATTTTTCAGCTGATCTAATTAATGCACCCAGCCCATAATTCAACTACTCAGAGTAGGCTAACTAAAGCTAGATTATTTATACTTTTTTCAACTTTCAGCTAGTCCAGAACATTCCTGGAAACCTTTTAAAAAAAAGCAAGTGTTCCATTAGTGTTTTTTTGTTTTGTATTTAATTTTGCAATAAAAGAAGTGAAACCCAAGACTCGTAGTTTGGTTCTAGAAAAATGGGCATTTTAGGTTTTTATGGTGAGGATTCTATCCTGTCTCCTGCATTATTTCATTACCATAGAAAGATAGAAGGAGGTTGTTAAGGTAGAGTTTAGAGGAAAATTTACCCACATATGTGTGAAGGGAATGTTTGGGAAATCATCTATAAAAAAGCTCCTTCATCACGCCCAGCTGAGATTTGAATTCGGATTAACCCAAACCCGAAATTTAGTCCTTGTGACCATCAATACCCATATTTACCATTATTATTATTATTATTATTATTATTATTATTATTATTATTATTATTATTATTATTATTATTATTATTATTTGCCCTGGATCATGTAGGTATACATGTTCCTTCTCTGGTCTCTCGTTATCCAAAATTATTTTCGCTCAAAAACTCTTACTCTTATAGGCCATTGTATCCAAAGCGCTAGTTCCAGATTTGTCGAATTCAACTTTTATCATAAAAGAAAAGCCAAACTCAGAGAGTTATTTAAGGCACTCCCCTTATAACTAATTAACCCTCTGAGGCTCTGCCTTCGAATATTTAAATTTACTTTATTCTGATTTTTTTTTGCTTACTGTTATCCTTTTTAAATATTTACGCTTATACTGCTCTTAATTTATTTATTAGTTTAATCATTTATCATTAATAATTATGTCCTTTTTTAATAAATTATTCTTCAGTGTGTATCATTATTTAGCTACTAACCTTTTTTTCTTATTTTCTTATATGTGCTTGTAAGGTACTTGTGTACTTTTAAGTGCTGGCCTGTCATAGGTCTCACAACTGTTGGCCAGCACTATAATAAATGAAACTTAATTGCAATTATTACTATTATTATAAAGACAATGCTGCTTTCCATTCCGAAATTTCGGAGCTTTTAGCTTGTAAGTCGCTTGTATGTCTAGTTTCAGTTGAAGCTCACTGCTCTTTATCTTCATACTCTACTACTCAAATTGACCTAACCCCATCTACTTCTCACCTATTTAAATCACAGAAATCACCTAAAACTTTAGCCACGCTTTAAATTCCAATAATACAAGCTCTGTTATCGACTTCAAGATTGTAGCGCAGCCTCCAATTGAGTCACAACCCGCAAGCGTTGGAGATGGATTTACGGTAGTGGCATGTCGTAAAAATAAGTCAGCGACTTCCAACATGTGCGAGGATTTGTTAGTTCAGCGTTTACGTTCGCGTAAATTGCTGCCTGGTAATCAGACAGTCACTAGCTTGCAAATTACTAAGAAAAATATAACAAAAATTTAAATCTCTATTTGTGACCCTTTCCCCCTGTAGTTTCTTCCCTCGACATTAAGTCTCACTTGACTAAAGAACTTGATCTCAAATATCTTGTATTTTCAAAATTAAAAAGTAGATTTAGCTAATACCTCTTATTTTATATTTCTGTTGAAGAAAATGATTCCCTTGACCAAAGATGCAGATGTTTGGTCTTCTGGTTGACTTGTTGCACCTTTTTGCCTGAGGTTGCCACCAGAGCAAACCATCTCTGAAGAGTGTCTCCCTGTGTGTCTGCCCCTGTGAAACTCACTGTTGCATCTGACCTTGACTCTCAGGAGAATAAATCCAGGACCCCATCCGTGACCATCGATGGAGGTCTGGAGGATACCACAAAATCCAAATCCTCTATTATTTTATCAAAATATTATTGGTCTAATGCATTGAATTATTTACTAATATTCGTTTGAATGAATTCTCTAATAATTATTTGGTTGAAACTTAGATTTCTATAGATTATTTCAATGAAAATTAATTTTCTCCTAATTATAAGGTTTATAGATCTTTACTTTATACATCCATCACTCTTTTCAGCCTATAGCCTGGGTCAGTTTTTTATTCGAGCCATATATTTTCCACTACCGGCTGGCTAGACCTGTTGTAGCTTCATATGCCTTATAATATAAATAATAGGCCAGGCATAACATCCAGTCACCGGCCGTTAATTCATCACTGTGAAAAGGTTAACCCACATCTCATCAATGATAAATTTTTCAATCATGCCGGGAATCGAACCCGACACCTTTATCTCAGTAGACAGACACGCTACCGACTGAGCTAAAATGATGGATGTGTTTATAGATCTGATAGGTTATATGATGAAGCTACTGCCTCAAGGGGTGGTGGTGTTCTTATTTCTATTATTTACTCTATCTCTGGTGTGATCAGAAGAACTTATCTTGAAAAGAATATAGAATGTGTCTGGATTGAGATCCCACCCTTGTATAGCCAAAAATTGCTAGTTGGGAACATGTGTCTTTACTCCCCAAAAAAACAGTCGAAATATTTTGTAATTACTTTACATTTCTTGAAGATAGTTTGGCCAACTACTCTTTTCGAATAATCATTTTAACTGCCCTAAAACTGATTGGAAATATCATCATACTCAAAATATATCTCATATCTACATTAAATTAAAAGCTACTCAACTTTTTGCATTGAATAATATAATAGGATTAGAACAATTTATCAAAACTGCTAATAATGAGACTAAACACACAGACCTTGTTTTTGCTCATTTCCACCACCCCTAGGTAACACATAGCTCTCAATCAGTAGTAAATATTTATTTAGCTCATTCGCCTTTACTGATTGCACTAGATGTACTCATTGCTACTAAAAATAATACTCTACCCCCACTACACATATTGATTATGCACGTGGTGATTACTTCAATATTTACTATGCTCTGGACACTTCTGATTGATCTTGTGTTTATTCTACTACTGATGTTAACTTGGTCACATATAGTTTCACCAAATTAGTCCCAAGGAAAATCAAAACGCATATTCCTCAAATTACTATTCAAAATTCCTCCGAATTTCCAAATTGGTTTTCTTTTATTCTTATATAATTTTTTTTTTATTCAAAAAGTTAATTCTATTCACGTTGTTCACACATTCGAAAATTAGCTAAACCAACTTTAACTTTAGATAGAGCCATTTGGATGTACTCAATTGAAAATAATATCAAAAACAAACCCAAGGATTTTTGGAAATTTGCTAAAAAAAATCGTGTGAATAAATTATTCCCGTCAAAGCTAGAAGTTAATGGCGATATTATGACGGATCCTTTTATTAATTGTAAATTATTTTGGGACATATTTTCACTCCGTATATAATTCAGCCATTCCTGTCTTGCCCTGCACCGTTATCAAAACTATTGGGTCCTCGTACCCATGCCACATTACACTCTTGGATGTCGCTAATGCTATTAAAATTTGAGTTCATCTAGATGTGCTGGGACAGATGTAATTCCGAGCTTAATTGTTAAAGGATATGCCAACTTTCTCAGTCCATTGTTAGCCCATATTTTTAATATTAGCCTGTCAAATGAAACTTTTCCCCTCACAATCATGTAAACAATCTTTTGTCGTACCTATTTATAAAAATGGGGCAAAAACAAATGTTTATAATATATACCTATTTCTCTCTTAAATACTTTCTATAAAGTATTTCAGAAAATAATACATTAGCATACTTTCCACCACCTATAGAATAAACTCTCAGAAAATCTTCGTGGCTTTATAAAAAATTAATTTACTGTCATAAATTCAGTAGAATTTATGTGGCATGGTGCCCTTCATGACTCTACTCAAAGCCAGGTTGGTGTTATTTATTTTGACAAAAGTAAGGCATTTGACTTAAGTAAGTCAGCATAGAATTATTCTCTCGAAACTTTGTAATTTTGGTCTATCTCACTCATATGTAAACAATAGCTATTTGCATGATAGATCATTTGCTATTAAAACAGATTCGTACGACTCCAACAAATATTTAGCCCCATGGTTATAATTGAGATATTCTTCTCTTTAACGTTTTTATGGATAATATTGGTAAATATTCAAACTCATCTAGTTATTTACTCTTCGCGGATGATGTAAAACTATTTAAAATCAATTGCTGATTATATGGGTTTACTAAACGACACGAATGGTTTGTCTCTTGAAAATTGAATGTTTATTAATAAATCAAAGACCAAATCCATATTATATTTTACTAAGAAAACTAATCCTATATTTTTTACTAATAAATTGGTCAATGATAACTTAGTTCGATCCCTTTATATTAATAAGCTAGGTGTTCTCCTGGACAACAAACTCTACTTCCACTATCGTGTTGACCATTTAATATCCCAATCATTGAAATTACTTGTACTTATTAAATGTATCGCCTCTTCATTTAAGAAAGTTGACTGTATGTTATGCCTCTACTATGCCTTGGTTAGATCTAATCTTGGATATGTGTTGTTTGGAAATCTATTTCCTTAACTGACTCTCTCACATTGTAAAACGTTCAGGGTAAATTTTTTGCTGCTTGCTATGATAAATTCTTTACTAACAGGATTTATTATGATTCTGACAGAATTCGAAACCATTTAAGGCTTTAAACTCTCTTCTTGCGTGGGCTTTACTGTGGTGCCCTTTTTGTTTTTAATAGTTTCAATAACAACATCTAATGAAAATTTGCCTTCGATCATGAAGGAACTCATATTCCTTTTCGGGCCTCTCGTTACTCAAAATTATTTTCTCTCAGTAATTATTATAAAATCTGAACTATTGGCCGTTGTATTTATAGAGCAGATTATAGATTTGTCGAATTCGACTTTTATCACAAAAGAAAAGCCATACTCAGAGATTTATTTAAGGAACTACCACCCTGTCATTAATTTACCCAGTGTATGTTCTACCTCTAATATTTAGATTGGCATTATTCTTCCTATTGTTTTAATTTTTTTATTTGAAATGATATTAATGCTTATTGAGTTTCACTAATACTCTTTATTAAGGTTATTGGTATTGTTATTATTATTATTATTATTATTATTATTATTTCTCTTATCGTTTAGTTTTTACAAACTGTTCGGTTTATACACTTATGTACTAATTACACTAATGTATTAAAGATTAGAGAGATTTTATTGAGAGGAAGTGCACTAGCATTTGGGTTTAGAAAGAGTAGAAAACTATTTAGGAAATGCCACCCTCAGCGCACCCGACCGAGATCGAGCCCCAATCTCCTCGTATTCGGCAGTCTAGTTTAACACGATAGTAACGCGTTAGACCACGTGGCCACTGAAGCGGGTATTTATTTGTATGTATCACTACCTAGGTATTGTAAAATTGTTTATTCTCTTTTCTTATGTGTTTATGAGGACATGTCATGTACTTGTGTACTTTCCAGTGCTGGATGATTGTGGGTTTTGCGAATGTTGGCCAGCACTATAATAAAGGCTATTATTATTATTATTATTATTATTATTATTATTATTATTATTATTGGTATTATTGTTATTGTTAGTGTTATTATTATTATTATTATTATTATTATTATTGGTATTATTGTTATTGTTAGTATTATTATTATTATTATTGTTGTTATTATTATTAATATTATTATTATTATTATTAATAATATTACTATTATTATTATTACTATTATTATTATTATTGTTATTATTAATATTATTATTATTGTTATTATTATTATTATTATTATTATTATTATTATTAATATTATTATTATAGTAGGAATAGAGCTAAAACTAAAAATGTTTCCATATATTGTGTTGGCAAGCCTTTAAAGTACCGGAGGCTATCCAGTATCATGTGACGAAGAACCACCTACCTCTCCCACCTTCTTCTCACCTACCCTTCCCCGTTTAGGAAAGATTAGACACGCTACCAAGCAAAATGCAAGCGCTACTTGAGCAAAGATAACGCTGTGGTTAGCATTCAAGCGCTCCGCTAAGTGACGTATTAAATCCTCGCCGTGTTTACACGCAGACAATGGCTTCCTAGGTTGGATTTGCGCGTAATAAAACACGCATTAATAACCATTAAACATGTTTAAATACCCCGAGAGAGAAATAAAAAAAACTCTCTATAATTGTAATTTATGTTAAGCAAAGAGAGTAGAGAACAGCGTGAAAGTTTATTTGGGAAGCTGTATTAACATTGTTGTTTATATATTTTGTAAAAAAACATGATTTATTTGTATTGTATTTTATTTGTCGTTTCTAAACTTTGAACCAACCACTTCTATGATTAATCACTATCCCTGGGCAAGAATATAAAGAGGATTATGCTTCAACGCATTGCTTAGTTGCCTTAACTCTACTGGAATTAGTTTTTCTTAAACCTGAACTACAGCGAAAGAAGGTGTGATACTGGTGATTCGAAGTTAATTATAAATTCGCTCACAGGCTTGGGGAATAAAAGAACGTTAGTTATTATTAAGCTAGCCCATATTTTCAAAGAATATCTGTCGATTAGTATTTATGTTGGTGATTTTATTTAATATTTGCAGGGACATCGAAAGGATTTTGTGCGCCCTAGGCGAGACTTAAAAATTTGCGCCTCTGTTTTTTTCTGTTAATATAAATAAACCACAGCCACTTCGTGACGTAAAATAATAATAATAATATTAATAATGTATCAGCATACCTGACAAAAATAATGATACAAAAAGAAAAGTAAATAAAAATAAATAGTGACTAACACATTTCCCGCTAATCAATATGTGAAAGAATATTATCCCTTCTTCTCCTTTTCTATTAATATTTTCGGAAGCTTTTTAATTAAATATCGAAGTGATTAGCTGACAAATTTATGTCATAAAACCATATAACGGATTATGTTACTATTAAATCTTTTTTTTTTAATATATTCTTAACATTCGATAAAATATGTATATGTTATTTCTCCATTTGTAAATAATTATTAGCATTTTAATTTAAGTAACTATTTTTCTAAGCACTAAAAAGAAAAAAATTACATTTTGTTTAAATTTGCTACTAGGATCTTTGTGCCCTGGGCGACCCCCTAAGTTCATCTAATGGACCCAGCCAAGAATATTTATTAAATCCAAAGACTATTTTTTTAATTGAATCAAACTGATTAGTCATATAATCTGAAAAGGTAGTAAGACACGATGCAAAAAAATAACAAAAAATTGATTCGTTAAATAAATTTACTTGGTTTTAAAAACCTGAGTTAGCAATTTTTTTTATGAAGTAATTGAATTTTATGTTTTTAAGAAGAAAATACATTAACAATAAATAAACCATTTGTTTTATATGACAATAGCTCAAGATTATAAAGATAGACTTCTAATCAAGGAGCACTCGCATAGAGGAAGACGATGCTTGGTGAGTCTAGTTTGCTGGTGACGGTTATATCTGGTTTCTCAGACTTGGCTTGGTGCACTGAGAGGGGTTTATCCTAAATAGTCCCCCCACCCCCTATAATTCCACGGAATTTCGGGTACATTTCCTATCTACCTCCCTGATCCCGACCTCTTCGAAAAATTTTAAACATGAAAAGATAAATTTGTATATTTTAAAAAAAAAATTATTCAACGAGGATGTTTCCAAACATTTAAAAAATTTAAAATATGCAATTAATTTTCTTTTTTTAATAAAATAATCCACTTCTAGAATTATCATATTAAAGTTTAAAAATTGTAAATAGCAAAACCACAATATGTATGTATATGTATATATAATTTACGTTATTATATGAATTTATGGGCACTATTATAACAATGTCATAAAAAAATATTTGTTGAAATATCTAAAAAAAAAAGAATTGATCTATGAATGTGCACAAATATCACAAAATGTCTAAACTTACATTTGGTCTTACTTAAAATCCTGTGACTTGGATATTCAAGAAAGTTGACTTGGACGATTTTTCACTTAGGTGTGAGTCATAAGTTTAATCAAATGTGGATATCACGGACGAGTAGTATGAAGCATTGCAAAAACAAACAAAAACTAACGACTTAGTCTAAGTGGTAAAATTGAGGATGTTAAATTAGTGCATCATCGTGTAAAGAGGACGGTAAAAACGCATGAAAATCTAACGTTAGGAAAACAAAACCACCTCAAAGCACCCAGGCCAGTGTTCAAACCTTGACCTTTCCCCGTGTTAACATGGACCAATTAAAATGAGAGTCTAATGCGACGTGTTCACAGATGTGGATAAATAGTTTGTTTAGAAGACATGCATCCCTATTCTTGAAGGGAACAAAACGCAAAAAAGCTTGAGAATAAAAAATAAAAACCCAACCTGACGTGTGTTTTCTTGTGGTCGTGTTCCTGGAAAACAAAAGACAAACA
The DNA here is from genome assembly GCA_902151455.1 of Timema bartmani. Lineage (NCBI taxonomy): Eukaryota > Metazoa > Arthropoda > Insecta > Phasmatodea > Timematidae > Timema > Timema bartmani. The sequence continues at coordinate 148,117 of CABFWB010001522.1, forward strand.
GACGTACAGAAGTAATTCCCTCATCCTTCTGATGTCATTAAAACTTTTGAAGCGAGAGTAACACCTTCCCCTCTCTCTCCCTTCAGACGTCGTTTATTTCATGCAGTGTCGGTTTTCAAACATCCACTTTCATTTCACCCTTAAGGGGCGGAGGTAAATTCAGTTGGGAGTGGAGGTTTAAAGGTTAGGGATGCTAACATTTTGTGGTTTCGTTTTACTAGCTGTTACATATCAAATACCTTATCAGATATCAAAAAATAGTATTAGTAAGGTGGAGAACATATATAATATAATATTTTGTAATAGATACATTTAAGGTGAGGCACGAGAGTTGTGGTAAGTATTTTTACAGTTTATCTAAAAAAAATTCAAAATAACCAAAATATTAATTTGTAGTAGATCCGTTTGCTTTAATTTTATACCTGTACTAGGCCTGAGAAAATTGTTTGGCTGAAGGACAGCAATTATAATTTAAATATAACAAAAGGCCACCAAATAAAGTACGATTTTTCGGAAGACACACTTTTTTAATTATGAAACAAATTATAGATAATATAAAAATGCTAGAAAATATAAATAAATAAGTTAATTGGACTTTAATAAAACCCAACTTAATTATATGAATACAATTTTTTCTTATCTTTCAGCATTTCTTTAATAATTATTTTCAAGGCACCGCGTCTTAGTACCTGTTCGGGCTATGTACTATGCTACGCTCATGTACTAATTACGTTAGTGTTTTTAAGGATTATGAAAACTATATTTATAGGAAGTGTACCAACATTTACGTGTAGGTAGAGTGGAAACCCATTTTGGGAAAACCACTTTCAGTACAACCGACTGAGATTCGAACCTCGATCTCCCCGTCATTGGCAGTCTATTCTACTGCGAGAGTAGCGCGCTAGACCACGCGTCCACCGAAGAGGGTAATTTCTTTAAAGTCAGGTGTACATTAAGTAATTGAGATCCTTATAACTGTTTGTAAGTGCTCAGAGGTTATGCATGATCGTAAGGAGTTTTTAATTAAGATGATAGAAAAGGATTGTTCACATTTATAGGTTCGTCCAGAAACAATCCAAATATTTTAGCAAAGTCTTTAATGTTGGAGAATTTGTCATAATTAAGAGAATTATTGTAAAATGTGCTTAACCTTTCACGATGCTGTAATTATCTCAGATTTGGACTACACTACATGCCCTATCACCTCCAGTTTAAGTTCACTAGTTGATTTTTTTTAAATATAAATTGTATATACTTCCATATGAATATATTTGCTTAGTTCTAGTATTTTTAGCACTAGTTTTGTTTTTGTAGATAGTTAGCTATAGCTTGCTACATGAAAATACGTGATGGGCCACATGCAACCCGCGGGCCGTAATTTACCCAGGGAATATGTATAGTAATCCCGACAGTTTTTAAATATTAATTGTTATGTTCATATTAGTATTTGATGAGAAACGTTCCAAACGAAGCGGAAAATGTATCAAATTTCAGGATGTCCTTTACAAATATTTAAAAACAGTTTTTATTTCTTCGAGTATAAAACTAAACTAGGTGTAACAAAGGTTTCTTAAATTTATCTTAATATTTGTGTTTTATAGTTTTTACAGTACGTTTAATTCGTTATTTTTATAAACATTTAACATAAGTTATGTTTTTAGCGTGTGGATTATTCATAAGATTATAAGTTATGTCACGAAAAAATTGCAGCTATTTTGTGATCATGTATTTTTCAAACGAAGCTGTATTGTATATCTGGTAAGGGGGTCACGGTGCTCAGGCGTACTGCACCGGCCCGACGTACGGGGCCGGGACGCGCTCTGGGCCCGCACACGTTTCATATAAACGAGCACTAGACTGTCTTTTCCACCTTCCGGTACTGGCAGATCTCTAAAAATCCTGTCGGGGCGCCTCCACGGGGCGGCCCCTGGGCAATGTGACGGACGGGGTCCGGTATAGCTAAGACCCCGACAAGGTCATCTGTGTGTGAAGAGGTGGATGCTCCCCCTTCTCGACACACACTAAGCGGTTGGTAGTGCGTACCCTTGTAGCGGGGATAGCTGGTCAGGGCACCTCCTCGAGGTCCCCGCTGGGCAACTCCGGACAGCTGGTTTCAAACAAGGCTGGGGAAAGAGCTAAGATGGTGAGAGAGAGAGAGAGAGAGAGAAAGAAGGCGAAGATACTGAGTGAAAGATGGTGCGGAGAAAGCTGTTCGGAGGCTGAGCTCCTGACGTCCTCGTGATGGGCGATCACTAGGAGGAGCCAACTCTTCCCTTCATCCGGTCCCAGTGAAAGGGGGGTTTTCCCAAGTAACCCAAGGTAGGCTGACATGGAAGGGCTGGTACTGGTTTTTTCGGGTATCCCAGTACCTGGAATGGCACTCATGGACCTTGGTCTATGTCCGGCGAAAAGGTGCCGTTTCCGATGGGTATCAGTGGTTGCATTGTGAAGGGCCACAGGGCCTATGTACAGTGTAGCATGAAAGCCCCTTCGGGGAGTCTCTTAGTAAGTTAGAGTAAGACCCACACTGTCCATCTGGTAACATCACATTTAATCCGAATGTATCAAATCCACCCATACAGATTTATGATGGTTATTTAGTTTGGAAAAATTAAATTTGAATGTACAATGTATAACACGAATTTAATGTTACTATCGTTTATTTCAAACTGTTTATTACATTTAACCTTGGTGGATAGGGGCTGGGGATTGTAGCCAGCACCCACTTCTCAGAAGTGGGTGCTAGTCTAAAAAAAAGGTTGGAAACCACCAGTCTAGGGCTAGCATGTCCAACCTGCGGCACCCGGGCCCCTTAGGTCCCACCGGCTCTAATTGATAAAATACTTCAAATTGAAGAAATAAACAACATATTAGACTCTCGTAGCTGACGTACTCAGAACTTTTTTTTTGTAGGTTGATTCATACAACCAACCACTTTTCACTCCCAACCTGTTCAGGTTATACACATATATTATAATTATTATAATGTGGTTGGGAGGAGGAAGGAAGCATTTTAGAGATAAATCTACCCGCATTTGCGTGGAAGGAGATTGTGAACTCATTTAGGAAAAACACCATGGGTAGACCCAACCGGGATTCGAGCCCCAGTCTCCCCTTCATCAGCAGGTCAGTCAAACACGAGTGTGATGCCTTAGACCATTCGGCCACTGAAGAATATTTATTTCATTTTAATTTCTTGTATAATGTATGTATGTCTGTATTTATTAAAAATAAATAATTATTGGTTCATGTTTTAAATAAATTTTGATCGTATAAATTTCGTGTATTTCCCTCGTAAAGCGGGAAGGATGAAAACGCCTGGTCCACTTACAACTAGGTGATTCGAATCGAAGCATGGCAGCCAGTACCTCTCAAACCTAGGCGAATCGAATCGAAGCGCAGTATTTGCACTCAACATTCAAGCGAAGAAAGAGGAAAGTCACAATGCAGTGATTTTGAATATAAATAAGAACCAAAAAGTTATGTATTTCTTGCACAGTTATAAAAACATAACATATTAGACATAATGTAACAAAATATAAATAATGTTTGTATATTTTACTGTAAGATTCAAATAAATGCAAGTAAACTTATGTGCTCTCTTTTAATTATTTTTTATTGATTTCCTCCCATGCATTCTCTCTGGTGTTGCCATTGTTATAGTTTTTGACATTTTTATCGCAGATAATTATAAATCCCTGGACTAAAGTAATTAGTTCCATTACAGCTTCACCCTACAGACAAAACAAACAAACAAACTTCAATACCTGCACGCGAGCAATAGAACATTTTAACAGCGTCGCTCCACAGTACCAGTGCCGAATATCCTCTAACTTTCCCGGAAGCTACCGATGAAACAAACCACGCCTGGTAGCTCTGTCTAATCGAAAAAAAGTATTCTCCGTGGAGAATTAGTTTCGCTTCGACTCGATTCGTCTGGGTGTAAGTGAGTCCATGTACATATGTGTAAATAACTGTTTTCTGATTGCCACGCTTTGATTCGATTCGATTCATTTAAGTGGGAGCGGGTTTTAAGGCATCGATTTTACAATATATTGTATTTGTTATTGACCGGGATGTCGGTACTTGAATCCTGGTCGGCTGCTGCACCGATATATATATTTTTACTAAATGTGAGCACATTTCCTCAAATTTGTATCGTTTCCCTTCCTACCCATTTATGATATTAAACTTGACCAACAAGAATGGCTAGTAATACGAGGAGCACAAAATAATAATAATAATAATAATAATAATAATAATAATAATAATAATAATGCAAATCCATTCTAATTAAGTTTTATTTTATCACAGTAAGCTACCACTGAAAATTGACTATACTTCAAACAATTTTTTTAATTGGATAGGCCTTCTTGAAGTGTACTTTTTAAACACCATATTATATCAGCATACAACCACAAGCTAATTTATCCTAGGATTTTAAACCTCTTACTATACACCCCTAGCCTTTAAACCTAAATAATTACTATTTGAATGGTAGAACTAACTAATATAAACTAAAGGTTCTGTGCCAAATAAATATCAGAACTTAAAATTTTTACTAAAAAAATATGTGCAATTTAGGGGTACTGAGCATAACTATTAAAAAATCAACGGGACTAGATTAGAAGGACCAAATTATATTGAGATTAGAAAAATCTAATGAGAATGTTTTACCAAGAAAAAATGTCAACCCCGAATCTTTGTGACAATATTTATCAAGTTGGCAACAAAAGAGTCTAGGAAATAGAGGGACTAGAGAAGGAGATATTTTTTTTTAGAATGGGAAAGGTGTCTTACGGGTGAAAAGTGAAGAGAGAGAGAAAATGGCGCTAATATGAAAAGTCTGGTCAATTCTAAAAAGCGGTATGCAGGCAGGCAAGTCTTCGCCGTAGCTGAGACGACGCGATATTGAATTTGAAGCTTTCAAGGCACGCGCCCCAGGGTGAATGGTAAGGAATGAATTCCACTAACCCTCCATCCCCCAGCCTTTTTTTTTCTTCCAGTGAAGATAATGATAAAAAAAAAGGACTTCAAGTTTATGAGAAGATTAAAAATAAAAGGAAAAGAGAAGGACATCAAACAGTTTTTTCGAATTGAGAATAATGGAGTCTGGAATAATCATAAAGAAAAGTACAATACGCTATAAAAATCAAACACAATAAAATGTGACCAACATAAAAGAATAATCCCTTTCAATGTGTACGCAGACCAAATAAATTCTACGATCTTATTTTATACTAGAGATGGGACATTTGAATCACTCAAAATTTATGGAATTAGAGAGAGTCATCTTCGTAAAAATCTCTACAAAAAGTAAAGTATCTCGAATACATTAATTATTAAGGTGGAATGGAAGGGTTCGCGAGAAAAGGCCAGTGTGTTTGCAATTTTTATTGAAAAACTTGTTTTGGCCAATATAAATAAAACATTTATATTTATTTATTTATATTTAGCACCGCGTCTCACTAACCGTTCGGGTTATACGCTTAAGTACTAATTACGCTAATGGATTAGGAATTGGGAGGGTTAAATTTAGAGGAAGTGAACCCGCATTTGCGTGGAGGGAGAGTGGAAAACCATTTAGGAAAAGCCACCCCCAGTTCACCCAACCGAGATTCAAACCTCGATCTCTCCGTCCTCGGCGGTCGAGCTCAACACGACTAGCGCGTTAGCCAACTACGCCACCGAGGCGTGTGATAAAAATTGCTTCAGTAGAAACATAGAGTTGAATATTCTTCGCATGGTGATATCAACAAGTGTTGAATATATGTCATGAAGCATGGCGGAATTATTTAACAAACTTTTTAAATAAGATAAAAAGTTGTCATTACATTCCAGGACACCCTTGAAAGATATTAAAGAAATGTTGAGGTCACCATGGGAAGAAAATTAAATTCTATGTTCGTACTGGAGCAATCTTTGATTTATTTTGTCCAAAAAATATTTTGTTATAAAAACTACAAAATCACTAGCTTTTCCTCGCGTTCCCTTCCATTACACCTTAAAGACTTGACTTTAACTAACATTTTTAAGCATTTGGTGAAAGGAATATTATATTTAGACTTGTTTAGTTGGGAGGATAACAAAATCTCAAAATTGTTTTTAGTATAGTTAATTAATTAAGTCTTAAACAACTTTTTTAAACTCAATTTTAAGAATTTTCACTTTGATTAAAATTTCACATTTTTAAAGAACCAAAGATTCCAATTGGGATAAAACAATAGTTAACAATGCGTGCATTTTGTTTTCGTAGAACCACATGTAAGTTTTTTCTGATTATAATTTATATTTAGTTATGAATTTTAAAAAAATTGGGTACCTGCTCTAACGCTGATGTAGATGATTAAAGATTAATAAAAATGATAGTAAATAGTGTCTTTGCAGTGGTTGAAAAATATAGAACATTTTCTGGGGTCCCTTGATTGAATCTAGACTATCAACTCCAATTGAGTTATTCTAAATCTTAGGTCCCTGACACTCATAACTCAGACTCTAAAATCGTAACACTTGTTATTAAAATGCTAACTGGCCTCGTGGAATATTGCTCAATGCACCTGCCTTAGGCTGCACGAGCTTAGGGGTCCCGGGTTCGATTCCCGTCTGGTACCTTGGGTATTTTTCCCAAAAGGGGAAATACCCCAATGATCACCAGGCTTTGGTTAGTTAGGTTTAAAAGTTCCCACAGGTTCCACATCCTCATACAATACAAAAATACAATGTCAATACAAAAACTTGCTCACTACCCAATTACCGAGCTCTCAGGTATGTAGTTGACCGTCATACATACATACATACACTTACATACATACATACATACATACATACGCAGAAAGAAACTTGTGTGGAGTCGAAATTTAGTGTTAAAACAGAACACTGTGTCACATACTGTGACGATTTTACCTGAATTAGATGCTAATTATTATTATTATTATTAGCACCGCGTCTTACTACCCATTCGGATTCTACGCACTTACGTTAATGTGTAATGGTAGGGTGATTGTGAGATGAAATGGAGGACCTACAGTTTAACGTGGGATCCAAAC
>CABFWB010001523.1:6234-23519 GCA_902151455.1 Timema bartmani
AAAAAAAAAAAAAATCCCTGGCTTTATTCCATGAGGTACTGATGAAAATATTCACTATTGTCTTCATGGTTTAAACCATTATACAAATTAATTAATATATAGGTGCAAGGAATGGGTGTACATTGTTAGGCGTGTTGAACTTATAAACTAGTTTAACTTTGTGCAGTACGTCTAAAACTAAACACCCAGCCCTAGCGCCTTGATATTTACTAATTGGATAGAAATACTTATAAACTAACTTCACCTGGGACAGCACGTCTAATACTACACACTGAACTTTAGAACCTAGAAACTAATAATTGATAGAAAGAATTAGACTAAATTAACCTAGAACTTCGTCTAATACTACACACTGAGCTATATAACCTAAAAATTTACTAATAGGATAATAAGACTTATAAACTAACATAACCTAGAAGAGTACGCATAGTTGGACTTACAAACTTATTATCCTAGGACAGTGCTCTAATACTATACAGTGTGCTCTAGTACCTAGATATTTAGATCTTATTATTGAATAGCAGAACAAACCCCTTTGTAAATATCTTCATGAGTACTCCCCAGAATCAAACTACGATACACTAAAGTTGTGAATGATTAGCCACTGAATCATCGGAATGGACCAGAATGTACACTATTTTATAAATGCTATTAGTAGTATTTACCAAATATTACAGGTGATTGTGATGCACCAGGCTATCTTTCTTCCCAACCTGTCTACAATCTCATCCGACTAAAAACACTGACATGTCCACGCCCTGGGGGGTGTGAGGGAGAGGTAAGAAGTAAGGGGGGAAGGGGGGTTGGTACTCCTTGCCAAGATATTTCCCACCCACGACTTAAAAATAGCTGGTGACTCCATAAGGGTAACGATTATGTATACGTTAGCTAGATGATTCTCATCATTTCCTACTGGTAATAACACCGGGTTGATCCACAATGAAGATTCCAAACAAAACTCGACGCCTGTCTTTCAACGAAAGAGAAGTTCAGTTTTTAGATTCCTTTTCCTCTTACCGCGCGATTTTCTTTCGTTAGTGATCAATTTCAAATATGAGACTTTTTTTTTTTTTNTTTTTTTTTTTTTTTCAATTCCGTCCCCGAAGGTGCGTCAGTCACGGATTTAAGGAAGCTGTCTGCTTGAAACTGAGATGCATTGCAGACGTCTAAAAATCCTGTGTTCAAAGACACAAAAACAAATCTCGGTCATCTTAAAATGTTTTGTTATGATCTCATTTTAAAAAAAATACTTCGTTTTATTTGGAAGAAGGTTAGATCTATGTTTATAATCATTTACTTTGATCTCAGAACTGCAAAACGTGACTTGAAACTTCATTTAAATAAGCTGATCAAACCGTTTTAATATCCCATTGTGTAGTGCATAATATAATTCTTATCAATTAATTTCGATAAACAATCTAACTATAGTAGTTTTTTATAGTTAAAATCAATCAATCAATTGATTTGTGAAGTTTCTTGTTTTTAATGTAAATAGAACCAACTCGCTGCTCACAAGACTTATTTTAAGAAATCAGGAAAGGTTTTGTATTCTTTTGTTGTTAGCAGATATAAATAAATATTATAGAGATTATCATTTTCAGCTACTAACGTATGGACTTAAGGTGGAGCTGCACGGAAAACGAGAAAAGGTAAGTGTTTTTGCAGTTTTTATTGCAAAACTTTTTTTGTTCAAAATAAATCAAATATTGCTTCTATACAAATATGGAATTTAATTTTCTTCACATGGTGATCTCAACAGTTGCTAAATATCTTTCAGGAGCATAGTGGCATTATATAAAAACACTTATAAATTAAGATAAAAAGTTTTCATGAACAGGACACCTATCATTTGAACAAGATTTAACTCTCTGTTTGTGTAGTAGACATATTTTATTTATTTTGACCAAATAAATGCTATGCTATAAAAACTGCGAAAACACCTTTTCCTCGTGTTTCCCACATCCCCAAATTTCTATTAATTAAGTACGATGGGGTTGATGACACTCGTAGAAAATTGTTATTTAAAACTTGTATTGGTACTCAAACTTATTACTTGTTATAATAGCAGATACAAAATTTTCAAAACAAAATACACCTTTACTGTAAAATAAATTAAACTTGTTTGTTGCTATTACTGCTAATTATCTTAACTCCCAGGGCATGAGGCCTATCTGCCTCACTCTATTTACACCACTGCCTTGATTTTGCATAAGTCTTCCTCATCGACTGTGCAAAGCCCGCTTAGGTGGCCACGTGGTCTAATGTGCGAGTCTTGCAGTAGGCTAGACTGCCGATGACAGGGAGATCAAGGTTTGAATCTCAGTCGGGTGCACTGAGGTTATTTTCCCAAAATGGCTTTCCCCTCTCTCTCTCCTCGAAAATGCAGGTACACTTCCTATTAATATAACCTTCTTAGTTCTTAAAACTATTAAAGTAATTAGTACATAAGCGTTTAACCCAAACGGATAATAAGGACAGAGCGCTAAAAAAACAAAACAAGAAGAGCAATATGCAATACAACAAGCAGCAACAGTACGTGGGGCCAGCTGTAGCGAATTTATCGTCTATCTCTAGGTTAAAAATACCATCGTTTTAAAGTAATAAAAAAAATCAGCGCTAGGGATCTATTTATATTTTCCAATCTACAGTAGCATCTTCATTCACACGTGCCAAAATATTTCATAGTAAAACCACGTCAGTTTCAGGTACTTACTACTTGTTTTGATGCCGGTCACGTTGGCTCAGTAGGTATGATTGGTGAATACGAAGGGGTAGAAGATAATTCTTTGATATCAAGCCTCTTTTAATCCATTTTAACGAGCTTTAATTATTTTGTTCAAAATTGGTATCTGGAGAATATTTTTGATCGTAAAGAATAAGTTGTGCTTTTTTTTAAATAAATTAATTTAATGCTATTTATAAATTTTGGAAAATTACACCTTGACACAGGAATTGAACCCGGAAGCTATGATATTCATGTACAATTAATTGTACAGATGTATGCTTTTTCCAATTTAATGGTTGTTTATTTATGAGAAATTTTAGAAAATTTGGAATTTTTAGGATATTAATCTTTAAGATTTAGCTCAAATTGGGATACTGGGAAATTTTGTTCATGATATAAAAATATATTATTATTCTAAGAAACATAAATAGTTTTAGAGTGGTTTACAAATAACTCATTTTCGAAAATTTGAAATTAAAAAAAAATTTAACATGATAAATGATTTTAAGATAATACTTTTTTTTTTTTGGAAAGCTTACTTAAGGGCAGTTTACTGAAAATCTATTTTTTTAAGTTACGTTCTAAGCTATAATACACTATATCAGAAAGTTAGTATGATTGTATCATACAATGTATCTATTAGTACGTTTATTAATAAGGTTAATAGCTTGCCCCCACTTGGGAGTACACGAGAAAGGTCGCTCATTCCCGCCTTGTTTGGTTGGTTTGTGTGTAAATAACGTTGGAATCCTGGCTAGGTGTATTGAGGTGATTTTTACTAAATGTTTTACCACTCTCTCTCTACACAAATGCGAGCTAACTTATATTACCTTCTACTTTTCCTGTTCTTACCCGCTAAATGTGTGTATAGCTAACACGAGTAGTAGGATGTGAAGAATACACAAACATTTAAATTGTTCATTTTATAATAATTATCCTAATTTAATTACATTAATAAAGTAGGGTTGAGAAAATTAACATTTTAGCTGGAATTTACTGGTGTTTGTGTGGAGGAATAGTAAAAAAAATATCAATACACCCGGTTGGATTACGAACCTTGACCTCCCCGTTACCGGAGAACCAGATTAAGCGAGTCTGACATTTCGTTAGTGTTCCTAACGATACTTGTAACAACCTTTTAATATAATCTTAATGCACCTTGCAGTTTTCCTTAGAGAGTTAATTAACCAAAACATACATCGACAGTTTCTAACTCCGATCTGATTGATACTTCAATGTCAACCGATGTGCGAGGCGTATCTCCTACCATCAGGGGCTCTGGAAGCTCTTTGGAAGTTAGGAGTGAGGGGGTGGGAGGATAAACTATGAGGGTGAGTCGGTGATACTCCCCCCGGCTAAAGTTTAAGCCTTGGGTGCCTTTTTAAGCAATTGAAGATAATTTAGCACCTATTTTGTTATTTTTCTCTTCCATAACTTTAGTAAGGACTCGTTAGGAAAAGTGGATTAGAAAATACGAACTTTGGAAATTTTATATATATATATATATATACATACAAATATTTTAATTTCCTAGCACCACATCTTAAAACTAGTTCGGGTTATTATTGTTATTACTATAATTATTATTGTCTTTATTTACCTGGAGAAATTAAGGCACAGGCCTTCTCTTACATTTAAACATGTCTTAGGTTAACATTAAACTGCATTTATCAAATATCATCATTAAATGAAACACAGGAAACAAGTATTTGAGGAAAACATACGCATGAACATAAAACATAAAAAATATTGCAATGAGATAAACACGCTTATGTACAAATTACGCTAATGACTTTAGGGATTACGAAGATTAAATTTAGAGGAAGTGTACCCACATTTTCGTGGAGGGAGTTTGTAAAACCATTTAGTAAAAAATCACCCTCAATACACCAGAACGAGATTAGAAACTCCATTTCCATATAATTTTCAGTCTAGTCTACTACTATAGTAGTGCCTTAGACTATGCGGCCACCGAAGCGGGTGGAAATTATATTACCCGTAAAAAGTAACAGCTAAAGATTACATGACTTGGTACACGAATAGATGAAAGTGGTTCTAGTAACCTTTGTAGATACTAACACCGTAAATGGCCCTACCATTATTATGTAAATCTAATAATAATATATTAACTCCATATCTTCTCAAGGCCATGCACAGTATATTAATTTGGAAGGGGCAGTTCTGCCTGCTGCGGTTTATTGGGAGTTCCACAACAAAGGATGCTAATGGCGTTTTAAATTCTGTTTTATTCATGGAGCAATTTAAATTGTTCAAAAACATAATTTGGTTTGGCGCTGTAAGGAATGCTATAGAACTCCATGGTGTCAGCCCGCAAGTGAGCTATAGCAACCGAGCGGCCGCCGTATTTTGGTGAAGAAAGTGCCAACATTTTAAGATAGAGGGTGCTATGGGGTCAGCATAGCGAGCCCTCTGGCCATTAATCTCAGTTTTATAGACCAGGGTCACTACTTCTTTATTCAAGTAGCTCCTCAATTGTTCATACGAGGATGAGTTCCGGACCCAATGTTTCACAGAAAAATTCTGCAAGCACCGAGGATTGAACCAGGAACCTTTGGATTTGTAGTCAGGACTCTGACCATTAGGCCACAGAGGTGGTCTTAAGAATGTTTAAGGACTCCAATAAGCTTTGAGAATCATAAATTTAAATTTGACATACAGGTAGATGTATAAATCCAGATTACCAAACAAGTCGAGAAATTTGACATTTCTAAATGGTAATTGGAAAAATTGAGAGGGAATTGTAAGGGGCTTAAAATTTCCAAAATTAATAGAAGCAGTTTATTTTCAGTGTGGTAGAAAACTTAAATTCGGAAGGAATGTAAGGGGGCCACTTAAAACAACCAGAATAATCTCAAAATTTTGAAATGGGACCCTGGGATATTATGTAAAAGGGTGAGAGGGAAGGGTGTATAAAAATCACTTTTATATGGGGTAGAACATTTAAATTTGGTAAGCAGGTAGTACTCACACACATAACAAAATAAACATTGAATATATTGGTGAAATTACTAGGGGGGTAGAGGTGGGGGTCAAAATTTTACAAAACTAGTACAAAAACATTTATATTATAGAGGTTTGAAACTTGGCAAGTGGGCTTATGGACTTTTCCAAATAAACTTAAAGGTCTGAAAACTTCAAATTTCAAAATAATTCCGGAAGAAATAGAAAAAACAGTTATTGAATGTAGAAAATGATATTTTCCAGGAATGTATAGGGAATAATCTGAATAACAAAATTAGTACTAAATATTTTAAAATGAGTTTTTTTTTTAAAATTTCCAAAACTAGAAGAATAACTTACTTATCAATAGTGGAAGATTTAAATTCGTTTGGCTGGTGTAAGACCACTCAAACTGAAATGAAGAACATTCTTAAATGTAAAAATTAAGGACTAGAAAACGGGAAGGAGCTTCTCCAGACATTTTCAAAAATAAAATAAAATCACCTTCTATTTCTTAACACCCCCCACCCCAGCACCTTCAGTCCAGGAGACACTGTCTGCCACTATTATTATTTTTATCATTATAGAAGAATAAAGGATGTAAACTGACCTTTCGAGGAGACGACATACATGTCGATGTGGAGAGGGGGTGTATGTTGGCTGACCTGTAGACGACTTCCGGTGGCTCGTCCACCACGCTAGTCAACAGCTTTACCCAACGTCACAACTGCGCTAGTCAAGACAAACACCTACACACACACATTTAAGATGCCCGCCCCCTACGTGAATTATTGAAAGCATCACTGAACGAGGTCACAGGTTGAGTTAAAAATAACAAAATAACATCAAAAAAAAAAATAGTTAAGAGGAAAACAGGAAATCATAACGAAATGTGGGGGGGAAAGTTGTTTTTTTTTTATAAAAAGTAAACAAATAAACTGGAGAGTAGTTTGATACCTTAAGCTCAGTTGATAGTTCATCTTTCTATTGAGCTTAGTTTCTTTGGTTCAATTACTGGCATGGCCGAAAAATGTATTATGTTTGACGAAAGTGAGATCTCACTTTTTACTATATACTTATTAACGACCGGTGGATTGAATGATATGTGTGTTCTAAAGCTAGGTTTGTGAGTCGTGGGTTGTTATAACTAAGCGGTTCAAAAATTGCTCATTAAATATCCCCAAAATAAGCTTGAAAGCAAATAACTACTATTTTTAGTTAGTTTTAATAATACTTCCAGCACTTAGGCAATAAACGTCTTTATCGAAGGAGTGGGAATTGAGAGGATAACTTTGAGGAAATTAAGTTTTTATCAAACAAGTAAGGGTTAAGAGAATATTTTAGAGAACATGTGGCCACATTAACATATGTAGAAGGTGTGAAAACAAAACCAGTGCACCTAGCCCAGATTAGAAACCTGACCTCTACGCCGCCAGTGTTCCGGGCTCACACCTATGGGGGAATGTGCTCGTACCTCTACCCACACTGGTGTTTGCGCAGTATAAGGCGTCATAGTGGAAATATGTTTGACTGTTGGTGATGGGGTCCAAGCTCTAATCTTGGCCTAGTGTACTAGAAATAGATTTCAACTTTTGATCCATCGATGTGGTCTTCACGTACTCTCTCCATGAAAATGTGAGTGTAATTACCCTAAAATCCCTCCTAATATTCACCTTCAGAGATTATACTGTTATTAAATAATGTTTTCAAATACCTGAATTTTTTTTTTTAACATAGTGGTTAAGATATCGACTCACACTGGACAAGATCGTTTGACCCTACCTCTATTAAATTCCAACTTCTTTATTGCTCTTCCTTTGTCATTTATTATCCTAGTTCTTGTAAGATAATACTATACTTAGTTTTATTATTCACAACATGCTATAATCTTTAAAGTTTCTTTATTGCTTATCTTTTTAACAAAATTATATGATCTTTGACGATTAACATAAGATTGGATATTGGTCGTAAATTATTTTTTGACTGCTATACTTTAGTGCTCGGCCTAAAATAAACATTAACTGTAAACCTCGAACTATTTCAACATTATTTTGAAACATTTTTAGATGTAAGGGCCACTACTAGGCTAAAAAGGAGGAGAGTTAGAAATCAAGAGAAAAGTACCCACATTTGCGTTGAAGGGGAGCAGGAAACCTACTAGGGAAACCACCCTCATTAAACTCGATCAACCCACATCAATAAGTACGTGGAATTTCAAACTCATCTAATCTGGTTTATCAATGGCAGGGAGGTCGGGGTTCAAATCCAAGTCAAATGATCTGTGGGTGAATATTACTAACGGTTTTACCGCTTTCACTCTATTCCATATTAGTGTAATTAAAACATATCAGTAAAACACGAACGGGTAATCAAATGCTTTGTAAAAAAAACATTTTATTAGAAGGGATAAATACGCGCTCCATTGAGCACATGGACAAACAAATCAATTTCAACTTTATAGATTTATGGTGGCATTAAGGTCGGTATTTGAATATCAGTCTGGTAGGCTATTTTTACAAACTGAATCTTACTGCCCCTCCAGGCTATCCACATTTAATTACACTAATGAAGTGGGTATTAGAAAGGTAGGAGATTAATAGAGATGTACACAAATTTTCTTGGCGGTACAATAGGAAGCAATTGAAGAAAAAACACCCCCAGTACAGCAAACTTGCATTCAAATCCTGACCTCCTCATCATTTTAAAAACCGACTAAACCATATTTACGTTTATTCAACGCACCTAGTAATGCGATTAATAATTATTACAAATTATCCAGTAATTTTTTTTGTGATACAATAGTTTTATTTAAATAAATCAAACAAAAATATAGTATTAAAATGGTACAGTGAGCCCCACTATTTAATATCATACAGTAGCGTTTTTCAACCAATGTGCCGTAGCACATTGGTGTGTCGCAAAGGGTCAGCAAGTGTGTCACGGGAATTGGGGCAAGGATCAAAAAAGAGCGAGAAAATATTTGAGGAATAGAAATAAAGCTTTTTAAATCAATATTGAACATTTTTTTTAATAACGCAATAAATAAAATTTTATTGATACCTCTATCCTTAATTTTGGACACGATCTTAATATTAGATCTTTTATTGATAAAAGGTGATCTTTATAAAACTGATAGAGTTCCTTGATTTTAGAACCATGTTCAGTGTACCTTCAGTTGAAAATAGTCGAAAATTGCTGACTTAAAAGTACTGGTGCAGTATTTTATTTTAAACCTGATGTGACATATTTACAACACATTCACAGCTGTAAACAGATGATGAAAGTGCTGCTGTCAGTTGACCAGCACAGATACTTAGTGTCGTTTAGGTTGCCAAAACAACATAGGAATATAAATGTATTTTTTGATGTCCAGGGGAAATATCTTCCCACCGCAGTATTTCTAACGGGAATTGTATTATTATTATTATTATTAGTATTATTATTATTATTATTATTATTATTATTATTATTATTATTATTATTATTATTATTATTATTATTATTATCACCACGTCTTACTAACCGTTCGGGTTATATGCACTTACGCTAATGTGTAATGGTAAGGTGATTGTGAGATGAAATGGAGGACCTACAGTTTAACGTGGAATCCGAACCACGGTGGAGGCCTGGCATTCCTCACATTCACAAGTTGTGACGGGAATTGTAGCTATGAAGGTTAAAAGCCACTAATATAATCCTAAACTATGAATATAAATAACAAATCAGATAATAAATCATTTCTTGATGTATGTAGTTTGTTCATTTAAATTGAATTACATCTAGCATTTAATTTTGAAGTTTCCCTCAAATGAAAACTTCGAAAAAATTTCGAGTTTGTAGATATAAATAATATTAAGTTCTTTTAAGGAAAACCTAGTTTAACTTAAGTCAACATAACATAACATAGCTGAATCATATTAGCCTTTACCATTTTTAACTTCAGTAATTTTTTGTTAAATTAAAATTCTCTATGTCTTACAATTTAATCATATTAGCATTAAGCTATACATTTAAGAAATAATCAATTTAGTTTATCATTTTAGCTCTCATTTATAAAATGTTTTACAAACTATCAACATATTATGTTTCTTTGAAAAATGGCTTTATTTACTCAATGAAGGCTAGATCTATGATTCTAGCAACTATATTTTATTCATTTTAATATTAAACCTTCAAAATTTCGCGTTAAATTTCGTTGAAAATAGGCTATTCTAAATTTGATATGATTTTCTATAAAGTAATAGAATTTAAAAACTAATGTTTCTAAAACTACAGGGATTTGGTGAGACCTTTCACCTTCATTTTAGGGTAAACTAGTTTATAAAATAGCAAACCACCACTTAACTAACGATATATTTATGGGCTTCTAAAAAAAAGTCTCAGAGTCTTATTATGATTAAATTTGATATAAGTGAGATGAATATATATTTATCTTTATGTATTTATTTGAGGTATTTAACGTGCACTTTCTAAACTGACTAATTATATCAGCACACGACTTATAAACTAACTTAAATCTAGAACAGACACAACATCCAGCCCCCGGCCGTTAATTCATCACTGTGAAAGGGGAAAACCACATTTCACCAATGATACTTTTTCGACCATGCCAGTAATTGAACCCGGGATCCTTAGCTTAGTAGACAGACACGCACGCTACCAATTGAGCTAAGGTGTCAGACTTTAATATATTGAAAAAATGCATTTAATGGTTTGACTCTTTTTCAGGTTAAGTGGTGGAATATTTTCAAAATACCTTTTTTATGCATGGTTCTCCCAATATTTATCCATGCTCATGAAGTTGTATTTTAACTAATACTCTCTCCTCATATCTTACCAATTAAATTTAATCGTTAATAACATTTGTGTTGCAATATTATTAGTATTTTTTTTTAACATAGCGTATTACTATCCATTCGGGCTATACGCTTATGTACTAATCACGTTAATGTGTTAGGGTTAAGGAAGGTTTAATTTAGAGGAAGTTCACCAGCATTCACGTGAAGGGATGAAGTAAAACCATTTAAGAAACCTATCCTCAATGCTCCAGACTGGGTACGAACCCCAATCTCCCAGTCTTCGGCAGTCTAGTCTAACACAAGAGTAGCGCGTAATATCTTAGACCTTGCGGATACTGAAGCAGGTATTATAATTATTATTAATAACAACTATAGTAACTAGATTGTAGTAGGTAATAAAAAAGTTCAACTAAATTTGGCGAATTTTCAGAAAGGAAGTTAGGTTCTGTGTCTATTTTAGTAATAACTTACTGTATATGTTAGTTTGTAAGCCATGATCTGATGTAATAAAATGTGTTCAGAAAGTAAAACTTACATAACATAGATGCAATTCTACATTTTTTTAAAGTATTATGAACATGTGCAGTCAAATAATGATTGTAGTTGAGTTGGCAGGTGACCAATTTAACGATGGCGCCAACAGCTCGGTCGTGTGTTAAAGCAAAAGCAAAACTCCGAAACCTTAAGGTATTTGAACTCCAAAGTTTACATAAATAAATTGGGACTACAATATTCTAGATGAAAAAATATGATTACAGAATATTTAAATATCGGTTCGCCCTAAGTCTTACTACCCTTCTGAGCCATACGCGTGTATTTACACTAATTCGGTATGGATGAAGAAGATATAATTTAGAGTAAATTTATCAGCATTTGCGTGGATAGCGAGAGAGAGAGCAGGAAATAGTTAGGGAAAAACATCTTTATTTCACCCAGATAGGGTTTGAACCTGGGCCATTATATCACCGGCAAACCAGACAAGATGATCTTTAAATTTAGTCTGCGTGACTATAAATGCTTATTAGTTTTTACGACATTTTTCAAGATGGTTAAAACTATTATTTAATTAATTGTTATGTCAGTGATGAATTGAGCATATTTTTTCAATATCTCTTAGAATTTAAATTTGTTCGATTTTTCCATGTAAATATTTATATTTAGATACAACTCAGGTATGATTACATTAATCCCTTTTTTTTTTTTACAAATCACTTTAAAATGTCACGCATTTGTGTCCTATAAAAAAGTTTAGGAGAAGAAAGGAAATTAAATTGTTAATCAACTACCACACGCAACAGTGGATCCGAGGTAAAATAGCGTCAATCCTGTCTTGTATATTTGGTCAGTGACGATGAATGCCAGGGTTCGAGCCCTGACTGGTGTTTTTCCTTTAATATTTTCCTACTCTTCTATTATAAACTTGGGTTTATAGACCGAACGAGTAGTAAGATGCAACCTGTTTTGGTATCCGTATGGTCTTCGTTGTTAACTTCGCAATAAACTGGTTTCCTGATAACGTGAAGATCGGCGTTTGAATCTTGGCTGGGTGTACTTATGGTTGTTTTCCCTAAATATTTTTCCACTTCCCCTCCACGTGAATTTGGGTACAATTTATCTAAATTCAACTTTCCTCATTTCTAACACATTAATATAGTCATTACATATGCGTATAATAATAATAATAATTTAGCACCGCGTCTTACTACCCGTTCGGGTTATACGCCTAAGCACTAATTACGCTAATGGGTTAGGAATTAGGAAGGTTGAATATAGAGGAAGTGAACCCGCATTTGCGTGGAGGGAGAGTGGAAAACCATTTAGGAAAAACCACCCCCAGTTCACCCGACCGAGATTCGAACCTCGATCTCCCCGTCCTCAGCAGTCGGGCTCAACACGACTAGCGCGTTAGCCAACTACGCCACCGAGGCGGGTCATATGCGTATAGCCCAAATGGGTAGTAAGACGCGGTGTTAAAAGAAAGTAAAAAGTGTTTAGCAAAAATATATTTAGAAGTGTGGTAAGTGACGGGGCAGGATAAAACAAAGGTAAAATGTGTCAAATTAATGCACAAACATGAAATAACAAATAACTCCGCGGGATAGTAAAAATATAATCTAAGTAACTCACTTCCACAAAATATGTTCGCATTCAATTAAATGTTCCGAGTGACTCGCCACTTGTCAACATAAGATTAATTTTTCACTCTTAACAAGTTCACCAGCTGATCAAACTTATGACACTCAAACCTTTTCCCGCGACACTTTGACGGCCCGCGAGTGTCAAACAGAAGACCGCTGACGCGCGAGTGCTGTGTAGAAGGGATACGCCCACAAGACACACCGGAGACACGAAACGTGCGGTGTCTGAAGGGAAAGAAAGACACTGAGAGTATCTCTGTCGACATTTCTGATATACGAAACATCCTCCAACTTCTACAATTGGATCTCGTCCAGAAAATAAAATGTGGGGTTTACCAAATATTCAAGGAGTTTCAAAGTTAAAACAGACGTAACTCCAACAGTGACCAGGACACGGTGGCTACTTGGTCTAGTGCCCCATACACGTGGACGTTATTATTTTTATTTTAGTAGCGCATCTTACTACCTATTTGGGCTATACACATATATATAATAACCATGCTAATTTTTTAGGAATTAGGTTGCGTGAATGGAGAGTGGAAAACCATTTAGAAAAAGTACCTTCAATATATCTGACCGGGATTCTAACCCTGATATCCCCGTATTTGGCAGTCTAGTCTATTGCAAAAGTGACTCCTTCGACCAGTTTGGTTCAACTGGCGGCTCGCGGGCCACATTAGACCCTCACTCACTGGTAGGTCCACACAGTATCCTGAAGGATTTTATTTTACCGCCACTTCTTACTACACCTATGTACTATTTAAACTAATGGTTTAGGGATCAAGAAGGTTTAGTTTAGAGGCTGCATTTACATGAAAGGAGCGTGTGAAAACCATTTAGGAAAAAACCAGCCTCAGTGCACCCGACTGGAATCGAACCCCGGTCTCCCCGTATACAGCAGTCTAGTCCAACACGAGAGTAGCGCATTAGACCACGCGGCCGCTGAAGTGGGTCATACGTTTGGTGTTCCCGTATTTAATACAGTACTGAATTCAGTACAAGTCAGCTACTACCGTGCGTACGACCAACTGTAATGGTGACTTAGCAAAATAAGTAGCTACCATGCAAAGGTGTGCGTAGTACGGAACTAGCGCAGTTCATAGTTCTTTTTATGTATTTAAGAACAGGGGCATGCGTGGAAGAACATACTCTCACACTAGAACATTAAATATATTTAACTTAAAAAAAAACCTAAAATAAATAGCCTTAGTTTTGAAAAGAATGTGAAGAAAGTGATTAGTGATTACAAGTAACTTGTATATATTCTATAAAAGTTTTAATTAGAGATGGGACGCTTGAATCATCGAATTATATGGTTCTCAACAAATTATTATTATTGTTATCATTATTATTATTATTATTAATATTATTACTAACCACTTTTAACCACTCTTTAGTTATTTGTTATTATTGCTATTTTTTATTCTTATAATTTTAAATACTTTTTTTTTCGTAACCATTCATCAGTATATAACATTATTTAGCCATTTTTGTTTATCTTATTTTCTCGTGTAAATATATGTATTTGTAAGGTACTTGTGTACTTTTCTGTGCTGGCCTGTTATAGGTCTTACGACTGTTGGCCAGCACTATAATAAAGTAAATTGAAATTGAATTGAAATTATTATTAGCACCATGTCTTACTAACCGTTCGGGTTATACGCACTTACGCTAATGTGTAATGGTAGGGTGATTGAGAGATGAAATGGACGACCTACAGTTTAACGTGGGATCCGAACCACGGTGGAGCCCTGGTATTCCACTACTCGAAAAATTATTTGAGAATCAAGAATCAAGCAAAAAAATCTTGAATCTAAATATAAAAGCCTTAGATTGAACTTAAAATGCAATTTTTCAGGAATTACATAGATTCGTGTAGTTAGAAAAATAATTGACAATTTAGCTTCATTTTTGTAAAAAAAATAAAAGAACAAAATCACCAATTTTTCTAAATATAAATTCGTTTACAGAAAAATAATTTATTGTTTAATGTCTTCTTTGTTTTTGAAACTTAATAGAAAAAACAAATAAAAAGAATAGAGATTTGTATTCAAGAAATATTGGTTTCAACCCATCTCTAGTATTAGGATATAACAAATTATTCCAGATCGTTTCAGAATATATTATTAAAATTTTAATGTGTATAATATTGTATATACAATCAACTTTATAATAATAATAATAATAATAATAATAATAATTAATAATAATTTTGATTTTTTTTTTTTTTGTGATATTAACTATTTTAAAAACACCTGCACCAGTGGGAACGTGTACTAAATTAAAAGATAATTTAGCCTGGTTGCCAGTGAGGGGAGGATCAGATTCAAATACCAGCCGGTCATAAAGGATTTCGCACTATTCCTTAATTCGAATATGGGTATATTTCCTCTAAATTATGGCTTCCTCATCCATACTTCACTATGCATGTAGTCTTGATGGACCCTTATACTCGGAGTCAAATAAATATTCTCAAAACTATTATTATAAAAATAATGATTGTACGTTTTAGTGTTCATAGTAGTTACTTCGTTGGTTATTTCATGATAGTTTTCATCATTAATTGAACACAAGTTTATTTACTTAATTAATTACGAAGTCACCAGCTTTGGTGGCTGCATTGTCTAAGACAGGGCTGTCTAAGATGGGGCCCACGAAACGATTTTGTGTGTCCCTGCTGTTGGTTACAGCTTTTGATTTCCATCCACGACAAAATAAAGCTCTCGTCGCCAAACTCAAGTGCACACCTAGCTTCCCAGGCATTGCTTCAAATGCATTTAATTGCGTCAACGCTTGAAGTCTTGTTTTAATGCGTATGCTCAGCATTGAAAACGTAAGATCTGACCTTCAACTGGAACTGTGCAATTTGCAATTGAACCCTTTTAATACTGGCAGAATCCAAATAATAGAAGATTTTTTTTTTAATTACTACCGAGAGACCACTATCCGAAATTAAGGGACTTTAGACTTAAGATGTTTTCAAATGCTCTGGAGCACATATATTTGAAAAATCACTTTTTCTGCGATGACATACATAAAGTCCATATATAGATGTTCATTGTCTAATAAATCACTTTCATAAATGATTACTGAGATTTGCAACTACAAGCACCGATATTGAAATAGCTATTTTAGTAAATGAAAATGAACAACTGTAGAGCTAACATTAAAACTAAGTACTAATTATAAATTTAAAAACAATTGTATCTTTTCTAATGTTTCAATAAGAACTTTAATAAGCAACATGACTTTTTTTTAGTACGAAATTCTAGAAGGGCTTGCTAAACTTATAGGTTGGACTCTCCACATATTTTAATATTGGCATTGTATTAATAGTTCTGGTAGCGATCCTTGGATTGATATTTTTTTAACGTGGCCCTCAGATTACCTAAAGTTGGACAGCCCTGATCTAATACATCACACTCGTGTTAGACTACACTGCAGATGACAGGGAGATCGGAGTTTAAATGTCGGTTGGTTGTATTGAGGGTGGTTTTTCCAGAATTATTTTCCACTTTCCCTCCATGCAAATGCTGGTAAACTTTTTCTCAGCCCAAACTTCCTAATCCCTAACTCATTAACGTGATTGGTACATATGCGTATAGACTGAACAGATAGTAAGAAGTGGTACTAAAACAGTTACTAAATCCTCCCTCGTGTAAGGGGCATCACAATTTATTGACTTACCGGTTACGGGAAAATAGGCACGTACATGGGCAGGTTGTATTGAGGGTGGTTTTTAAGAGCCCATCTCACCCCCCGGACTACACCTAGCTTTTGTATTGTAATACAGCTCAAACCAAACGTCGCAGTATGTTGTGGTTTTCCGTATTATACTTTAGAAAACATTGGAAATGATAACAAGGAATTTATACAACCAATTTTTTTTTAATACAACAAAATCTAAAAATTATTATTTTAATATGAATAATTACTTAAATGATCCCAACTTCATTATTCCCAAGTGAAAAATGAATAAAATAATATTTTAATGAGAATTGTGGTTCTAGCGTAGTTATGATTATAATTTTACGGTTAATAGGATGGTAGATTGACTCTTAATATGTAAATTTCCTATCCTCCACCAACACAAGCGCAGGTGATTTTCCCTTAAACTACCCTCCTCAAAGCTTTATTAACTATGATGTCGAGTGAGATACTAATCTTTTGATTTTTAATATTTAATAAAAGGGGTAGGAATTAAAGGGGTAATCAATAATAAATAAATCAATTTTAACCTTAACTATGTTGGTGAGCTCAGGATAAATATCAGGTTCATATAATCTGGTTTGTTCTACGAGGAGGTTGGATTTCGAGTCCCAACCGTGTGCACTAAAGATTTTTTTTTTCTCCCTTAAATGCTGTGCTTTTCTACTCAAATGTTGGTAGGCCAGAGGGTTATAAAAACATGACCTGCTTCAGTGGCCTCATGGTCTGAGGCGTCACTTATGTGTTAGTCTGGACTGTCAATAATAGGGAGATCAGATTTCAAATCTCAGTCAGTTTGGGTATACTGATGGTGTTTGTTCCTGAATGGTTTTCCACTCTCCGTCTATATAAATGCGGGTACACTTCCTTCCTCATTCTAAACTCATTAGCGTAGTTAGTATGTATACGTGGAGCCTGAATAAATAATAAGACGTGGTGCTAAAAAAAAAAAAA
>CABFWB010001523.1:23564-64919 GCA_902151455.1 Timema bartmani
AAGTAAAACATGATGTAGAAAGCGCCACGGATATAAGCTTGTTAGTCTAAGCTCTCGAGCCAAGAGTATATAAAGATTCCATTCGACACATGCAGCTCATAAGCGACGAAAGAGAAAAACGAAACCTAAATACTCATCTTTATCGCTAATCTTCTCCTCAACTTGAAAGTGAGATGTTATTTCGGGTGTTAAGATAATAAAAGTGCACGTGTCGTTTATAGGGGTGTACAGGAAACCTGTAAGAGGGTAAACACATCCATATTAAAAGTTTCACTTCGACTTTACCGCTCACGTTTCCTTCGCATCTTCGAAAATAATTTGAAGAAAACTCAAAAAACCTCGATAAAATACCAAATGGCACCAAAAAAAAAGTCTTAACCAAATCAGCAATATTTATATAATTGGGTAGTATTTAAAATGATTAAAATAATTGGTTTGATAACATTTCTTAGTTACAGAATTACGTTTTCCAGTGGTGTTTTTTACCCAAAAAGACTTCAAGTTTTATCGACTCGCATCGGTGGTTTTATGGAATTAAATGTCAGGCTCAGATAATCTGGTTTGCTAGTGATGGAGAAGCCATGGTCTGAATCCCATCCGTGTGCACTGAGGGTGGATTTGCCCTTGTATTCCAATCTCTCTCCCCTTCCCCCAAAAACGCCAACTTTGTCTCCTAATTCCATTGGTGTAATCCAACGCGTATAGCTCGGATGGGTATTTATTTATATAATCCATTCACGGTAGGAATTATTCTCTGAAAGGTCTTTTTTCCTACCAATATCCTACTATATAACAGATTTCTGGTAGGGAAAAAGGCCTTTCAGAAAACAATTCCTTCGCTGAACAGACTTTACGTGGTGCATTTTTTTAAAACATATTACATCCTAAGGTATTCACCGTACAAATAATTTCAAATCACACTAAGCCATCAAATGATTTAGAGTAAAACTGTGGGCATATTTATTATTCTTATTTTTCCATCTTTAAATTACAAATAGTGAAATAAGCAAAAGGGTGTTAAAACTAAATAATTAAAGTAATAATTTGGTTAGTTAATAAAGATCAATAAGTCCACGCTGATGAAAAAAGCTGAGTGTTTTTACAACACGCCTTACTGTACTTCCGATATATCACATATTCACGAGAAGGCCTACAATTATTTACTAGAGATAATGGTTATGATGAGGAGGAGGAAATGTACCAACATTTACGTGGAGAGAGAGTGTTGAAAATTTTATAAAATGATACCTATGCACACGGTTGTGATTCTAACCTTGACCCTCCCATCACCGGCAATCCTGTGGGAGAGTGACTCTTTAGACCGTATGACCACCGATGTGAGTTATATAAAGATGAACTACTAAACATAAGAAAATAATTGTCCAGTGATTTAATAAAAATATAAAATAACTAAGCAATGTAGTAAACTTCAATTTTGAGTCTCGAAAGTCAATGTGTTCAAATACTAATTCTAGTTATTATTTAAATTATGACAGTAATTAACTTATTACATGTTCAAGTATTACGTAAGGACATTTTTGGTCATTTTGAAACCCCTTTTCTCCTTTGTAAGCCAAATAAGCAAACGACAGTCCCCCCCCCTCCTCCATACACCCTCCGAAGTCTTGCTTACGTTATATTTGTTGACTTTTTTCTAATTTGTTAACAGTAATAAAGATTATTTTTAATGTTATTTATAAATGGCTTGTAATTATTAACGTTGAGGTGTAAATTAATGTTGTGAAATAATTAGCAATAAATACTGTTATAAACTTAATTTAAATGGATTGTACCAAACAGGTAGAATTTTTGAAAAATGTTAAAATATTTTTTTTATTTAAATTTTGACTTAATTTTTATTATAAAAAAAAGTCTTATTAGTGAATACATGAACTATTATAGTTATTAAAAAAAGGCTCTAAACAACTTTTAAACTGATGACTAATGTTCTTGAATCCACGTTAAGACACTTTTAATTATTATGTGTCTATTTGGGGTGACTGGGTCATTGTGCCATTCTTGCTCGTCTCTCTCTCTGTCTTAGGTAGCTTTGCTCTGACACCCATCCCCCCCCCTATTTTTTTGTCAGCAAAAATAATCAAACCTCAAACCCCATACCTTCCTAAGGTAGCTACGTAATACTTAAACTATTATATGATCTTACCTTATTTTTAGGCCTTAATGTTTATAACATATTCTGAAAATTGAAAAATGACACCTGAACACGGGAATCGAACCCGGAACCTTTCGCTTAGCACGCTAATGCTCTAACCACTGAGCTATCCAGGATTCGTCCCAGACTCAGGGTCATTCTTCACTCATATTTTAAGGCTGAGTCTATGATGGACTTAGCGGAAATCGTCGGCTACAAATATGTGATTATATTAATATCACGAGCTATCAGATAAAGCAGCTGCGACTCGGTAGTTGGCTTATTGCTGCCATTTGTTCGGTTCCCGTGTCCAGGTGTCAATTTTCAATTTTCAGAATATGATATCTAGATGTAGTAATTCCCACTAAAAGCATAAATAATAGCTTTGACTACTTAATTCTTAATGTTTATAGCTAGGCTTTTTTTTACGTGGGATTTCTGCGACCAAAAACAGTTTAGTAGGGTTTGCAACTGACTTAAACATCGCCATGTGTATAATCTAACTTAACTTAACCTAACCTAGTCTACAAATCCTAACATGTGGGGGATTGAGCCTTGTATGGACGCAAAACTCACTATCGAATCTTTATCGGCCGCAAGTCCCACTAGCGACAAATTCCACAGCCACAAGCTCCACGCCGCCACTATAATATGACAATCCCAGTGATAATTCTGATCCCATACATCGATATCGAATAGGTGACCTTAGATCATGATTGTACTTGGCAATAGCACATCGTTTTATTATTATATAATATGTTCAAAGCAAAGTGAAATCAGCTAACAACTACACCAAGCAAGTGTTCATGAACTTTTAAATATCTTAACCTAAGCTAAGGGTTTCAGGATTGATTTCCATAGTACCCAAACATTTATTTTCGATGAAATGGGGACATCCACTTTCACAGTGATGAATAAATGGTCAATAAAATGGGTGTTGTGTCTATTCTAGAATTAAGTTAGTTTATTAGCCATGTGCAGAAACTACCATAAACTGTTCTTCCTACCAAAATCAGGGTATGGTTTTAGTAAATTTGTAGTTTTCAAGTATTGTGCTTCCTATTACGTTCTTACTATTCAAACTTCTGTTTAACATAGAATAGAGGTCAGGGGAAGCTTCGGGTGATTTCCTCGATCATCTGTCTGCTCCCATCATGAAGAGTAGGTCTATAACGGTGCTATTCAAGCTGGGATAGTCCTGCACGAATATATCCTAGAGGATAGGTAAAGTTTATTATATACTAGCTTATATATAAATGATGGATAAACTAGCTGGGCTGTTATATTTGTTAATTGCAGTTATAGCCGTATATAAGTATCATATTGTTTAAATTGAAAAATTACACCTGCACACAGGAATCCAACCAGAGACCTTTAGCTTATCACGCCAATGATCTAATCACTGGGCTATTCAGGAATCGTCTATTGTCGGGGGCCATTCTTCACTCATATTTTAAGGCAGAATCTGTTATGGACGTGCGGAAATCATCGGCTACAAATGTGTGATCAATTAAGATCATGACGCGGCCAAGATTTTCACACGTCCATCCCAGAATCTGCCTTAAAATATTAGTGAAGAATGGTCCTAGGCGCGGGACGATTCCTGGATAGCTCAGTGGTTAGAGCGTTGGCGTAAAAAGCTAAAGGTCCTGGGTTCGATCCCCGTGTCCAGGTGTAATTTTTCAATTTAAAGAATACTATATATAGATGCTTAAATAATTTCATGATAAGCACTTGATACTCAGGGACGGATTTGGGGCTAGCCACAAGAGAATCGGACGTAAGGACATGTGATCTGATAACACCAGTTTTATTTTAGATGTAGAGTATAGTATATGTATAACTTACATTATGCACCAACAACTCTGGGGGTACAAAGTTGAAAACAAATTATTTCTGGGGGTGAGCAGACAAAAAAGTTCGAATAACACTGCTCTATAGTACTGTGACGAGGCAGCTCCAGCTTTGAGTAGTTGAGTTCTGCTCCAGTTCTGACACTCCGTCTGGTAGACAAGGTAGGATTATGGTAGGGGAAATAAAAGTTTAGAAAAAAAACAGCGTATTGGGTTTTTTCTGTCAACGTTAATAATAGAATTAAATAGCCAAAGCTATTATTTATGCTTATAGTGAGGATTACTCCATCTAGATATCATCTTCTGAAAATTGAAAAATGACACCTGTACACGGGAATCGAAACCGGGACCTTTGACTTAGTACGCCAATGTTCTAACCACTGAGTTATCCAGGAATCGTCCCGTGCTCAGGGTCATTCTTCACTCATATTTTAAGGCAAAGTAACGAGCTATCAGATAATGCAGCCATCTTCGACTCAGTAGTTGGATTATTGCCGCCATTTGTACAATTATTATAATTGTACGGGATTGCATGTTAAGAATTTATAGCCAAAGCTATTATTTATGCTTTTAGTGAGGATTACTCCATCCAGATTTCATCTTCTGAAAATTGAAAAATGACACCTATACACGGAAATCGAACCCGAGACCTTTCGCTCAGTGGTTAGAGCAGTGTCGTACTAAGCCAAAGGTCCCGGGTTCGATTTCCGTGTCCAGGTGTCATTTTTTCCATTTTCAGAAGATGATAACGTTAATAATATTGTAATATATTATTTGTATCTACTATTTGATTGCTATTGATACTAATCCATCAAAAGTAACAGTTGTTGCTGTCACATGTCTTAAATATGAAAATATTAAGCCGGCGGGGTGTATGAGGGTAATATTTTAAATGCGAAGCGAATTTAAAATGAAGCTTGAAACATGCGAAGAAAAGTCGAAGCTGAAGTTTAAGATAGGGATTTTGTTGTTGTTACACTATAACATTTTTTTTAACTATCCACTAAGAGCGCGTATAAGGCAATAAAGGTGGTCTATATTTTGTTTGTTCGGCTATGTGTCAGTGTTTTAGTATGTGTTAAGTAGGAATCAAGAAGTAAGATGATGCATGAAAATGATTAGTTAAAATTATTAAAGTAGACTTGATTAAAAACTCCAATTTCTTCACTAAAACTGCAAGCAAAACTTGCAAATTAAACGGTTAAGATTACTTCAACCTCATGGCTTATACATTTATGCAGGTGGATGGCAAGAAAAAAATAATTTTTTCTAAGGCTTGTTTGGTAAAAAAAACTGTGGCTAACTTTGAGTAAAGAAAAAACGAGCTTTTTTTGTTTTTATTGTTTATTATTTGATGGTGAGGGGTCGTGGACAATGGTAGGCTGTAAGGATCCTAAATATTTAAGTGAAAGCCTTAAAAAAACATGAGGAATGTGCAATTCATTTGGAAAATGAATTTAAGTTTAAAACATTTCTAGCAGTAAATATTGCAACAAAGATAGATTCCACGGTCAGAATTTCAGTATTAAAACACAATGAACAGTTATCACAAAATAGGCATTCGGTTTATTAGGTAGCTTAATAGAATGCTTAAAATACTGTAGTACTCATTAACTGTCATTAAGAGACGGACGCACCCAGCTTTTGTACAATTAATTTCATCAATTGATATTTTCAAAACCTGTATTCTTTTATTATTTCTGTTTGTGGATTTTAGTTTAGTGATTTTGTAATTCCAGTGATATTTAAAAATGTCGAAAATTTAAATTAATTTAATTTAATTTAAGATGTTAACACGTGGTGATTTTTTTTAGCGTTACTAAGATATTATAATATAGTATCAAAAGACTTGATAGTCTTTTAAAAACCAAGGCTATTATCAGGGAAAATATCTCTGCTTAGCTCTACAACGTCATCGAGCTGAGAGCGTAGGTGTGGTTTTCAGCACTTGTTTCTCCTGACATTTCACACGGCAAGGTTTCAATGAGGTACCCGATGTTTGGATTACTCAGTAGGAACAAAGTTTTCACCTGACCCCACCAAAAAGAAAGATCACGCTCCTCCACTGGGTAGGAGTGGGTTTTTTCATTGATCATTTCCAAACAAATACAGATATATTTTCCCTAAATTATACCTTCCTCTTCCCTACCCAAAAAGCGTAATTGTGTGGATAGCTTGAACAGGTAGTAAAACACGGTAGAAGAAAAAGGCTAATAACAAGATTTTTTATTTTTTTAATCCAAGTCATTGGATATTGTTAAAAGAAATATCTTTCTCAGTTTTTAAAATTTGAATAATAGACTGAATCGTTGATTCATATAACACAACCGAATACAAACCATACTTATATAAGTGAACACTAACTAAAATCACTTGTCTAAGTGCTTTCCGGAGCCACAAGCGGGCAGTTGACAAATGCGACGCGAAGTCGTGCTAGGAATTTGGTCGAGGTCCAAAAACGATCAAAGGGGAGAATTAAAAATACCAACACTACACTCCCCAACAATTTTGTTTAGTTTCCTTAACCTCCCCACTCCCCGCAATACACATTTACCAACCCAATGTGACCTTGAAAAAGTGACGAAACCCTGGTTCCTCTAACCTCCAAAAATAACTCGAGCATATTTTTAATATGAGACACATAAAGTATACTATACGTATTTATAAAAAAAAAGTGGGGTTAATGTCACCGAATTTAATTTATGGAGCTATTTCAGTGAAGAAATAATACAGTTTTAAAAAAACGTAATTTATGTGGACAGCATAAACTAGACGTGAATGTTTAAAGATATTATTGAAAACTATAAACACTATTTACAAAAAGATATTTGTTCATATTTTAGCAGCAGGAACTATTTATAATAGTACATCCTTGAAGTGATGGTGATGATAAGGTAGAGAACAAACCCAGGAAATGTGATAAAACTGGATGAAGTAGATCTGAAAGAAGCAAAGAGTGTGAAATACCTGGGGAGTGTGATTGAGGTAAAATGGGGCAGCAGAGAAGATATAGTGAGACGACGACACCAGGGAGAGGTATTCTACAGGTGTGTAAGAGACCTAATATGGAAAAGATAAGGACTCTTAAAGTGTAAGTGCTGTATATAGCATACTTCATACCCACAGTAACGTATGCAGCGGAAACTTGGACTTTGTATAAAAGAGAAACAAGGAAAGTGGAGGCCATGGGAATGAAGTTTTTGAGGAGTATCCTAGCTGTCACCAGAAGAGATAGGATTAGGAAAGAAGATACAAGGTCTAGAGTTGGGGTATAGAGGTACATGAGATAGTTAAGGAAGCTAGGATGAGATAGTATGGACACGTAATAAGAATAGAAGGGGAGAGGATTCCAAGAAGATTAATGGATATGAAGTATGTAGGGAAGAGACCGCAAAGAAGACTAAGGAAGAGATTGGAGGAACATATAGCAGCAAGTATGCAAGTGTGAGGAGGAGAGTGGAAGAATGGTGGAAGAACAGAGGGAGATGGAGGGATTTTACTAAACAGACCTTATCACAGGCTGGAAACGTTCATGATGACATCCTTGCTTTGTTTTTTCGTTTTGCAAGTCTTATCACCCCTTCGTTCTATCCTCTTAGTTACACAAAGCGGATATGGAGGGAAAATGTATAATGTAGAGGAAAAGCACACACACATTTGCATGAAATAAGAGCAGGAAACCCTATAGAGATAAAAGCATCTTAGTATACCCAGCCTGGATTTAAACCCCAGCCTCCCTGTCCTCGGCAAACCAGTTTAAACGAGATGGACACATTTATACGTGTGCCCACAGGGATGGGTACTTGACGTATGGATTTATTTAATATTTTTTAATTTGTAATTCTCCTACCGTCTCATTTGTTTATCACAGCGTCTTAGTATCTGGACAAGTTAAAATCATGTAACCCGCCTCGGTGGCGTAGTTGTCTAACGCGCTAGTCGTGTTGAGCTCGACCGCCGAGGACGGGGAGATCGAGGTTCGAATCTCGGTCGGGTGAACTGGGGCTGGTTTTTACTAAATGGTCTTCCACTCTCCCTCCACGCAAATGAGGGTTCACTTCCTCTAAATTCAACCCTCCCAATTCCTAATCCATTAGCGTAATTAGTACTTAAGCGTATAACCCGAACGTTTAGTAAGACGCGGTGCTAAATAATATTATTAAAATCATGTATGACCATTACTCTAATGGGGTAGGGATGAGTAAGTTAATATTTTAGGGGGTGGTCTACCCCATTGAAATGTAAGGAGAGTGGAAAGGGTGGGAAATCATTTAGTTAAAACTATCATCTTCTTAACGTACAATATTCTTGGCTGTTTACTAAAGTAGAGGCCATTGCCCACTTTGCCAAAAGACCGGGGGGGGGGAGGGGGTATAAAATCTATTTCTACTAGCATGTGAGAATTTAAATATACTAGTCTTTTTACATTTAAATCTTTCTTCGCACTTAAATTAAAGCGTCTAAGGATTCGTGAGTACGCCTACATGTCACATGTGGCTTATAATGATTCACAAATATTTGAGGTGGTTGAACTTTCCTATGTGAATTTTAATTCTCTAAAGCTTATAATCTTACACACATTTTATAAACGGAAAAAACTAAACATATTATGATATAGTATTTAAGATAAATTATATAATATACTAAATATAGAATATATTTGATATACATAGAGATTAGATATACAGGTGAGTAGTAATTCGTGGATAGGGATAGTCGAAAGCACTCTTTGTAAAAATAATTCGTTCTTCTTTTCACAAATATTACGAGATTTAATAAATGTCTCTTTTAAGATAAAAGCGAGATAAATTTTGTGCGGTACGCTGCACCATTTATCTTTGTTTTTATTACCCTCTCAACTACATAACTAATAATTCCTTTTATCATTAACATCATTGTTTAAAATTTGTATTCAAAGTCATTTTATTCGCAATTGTATCCGAAATATTTTGAGTCTCTAACGAATCTCACATCTCTCGAATACCAATGGATTCGAGGGATTCAGGTACTCTCCAATTTTAACTAATATTTGGAATCCAGATAATGCAGTTCACAAAAAATTAATATATTAAATGTTGAAAAATGATTCTTTGCTAAGATGATCGAAATAAAATCTTTTGGCTCACATCAATGAAAGTCACTTCTGGAAATCAAAACGTGTGTAATAAACGTGTAGTTCAAAATATTAAAAAATTTGTTTCTTTGTCCAAAAATAATTAAAGAAGGATCTACCTTTGCTCTATCAGTAGATCGTCTGAATTATAAACCAAAATTTCCGGGCTCGAGTCTCGTTACATTATAAATCTTTAACACTGGACAAATTAGGGTTATGGATTTACCTCAGTTTATTGACTATATTTCGTAATCAAAAAATATATCAATACATTTTCAGCTCTGATTTAGTTTAATTGTTTATTTTATTGTGTTAAAAGTATAATAATCTTATCAGGTACAAAGACAATTTTGGAATTATTAAATCTAAAAGATTAATATCCACTTTGTTACACTGTATTGTATTTTAAAAGGTTAATTAATCTATCAAAGTATGTTTTTAGCGTGTAGTTTAAAATGCATTATTCAATCAGATGAATACTTACCAACGAGGGTGATTACGTGGTATAAGGTGTCAGACTTGCAATAGAATGTACTAGAAGCCAGGCTTGGTATGCTGAGGAGGTTTTCTAAGCTTTGATTTATCCATGTGATTTTTAAGTTTCTCCATGCCAATGTGGGTACATTCAATCTAAATACCTCCAGATAAAAGGAAGATCAAGGTTCGCACCTCTTCTGGGCTCATTATGGGTGGTGGATTAGGACAAGTAATTTCTCAACGTCGTTTTATCATCCTCTTAACACAATAATAGAGATGCACTTAACGTAAACAACCTTATTGGTTTCAAACATTTAATGAGCCGTTAATTAACTTAGTGTTGAACCTTTTTGTTTGTGCTCTGCATCTTACTACCCGTCCATAAAATCAGCAATTTTTTACTAAAGGGCTAGGGATGAAAGTAGAGCAGTGTTTCCAATATGTTTATATATTAATAAACCACCCACGTCTTCCAGAGGGAATCGCTATTTTACCAGACACTTTAGAGCATTGGTACTCAAACTGTGGTCCACGGTGTCAGCTTTTCTGCAGACGGGACCACAAAAAGAAAAACAATACTACGTGAAAGAGATAAATACTACAAGATTGACAAGCTACGTCCGTTAAGGTGAGGGTGTAGGAAACACGAGTAAAAGCAAGTGTTTTTCCAGTTTTTATGGCAGATTTTAATTAAAATATTGCTCCAGCACAAACATAGAATTTAATTTTCTTCCCATGGTGACCTCGAAATTTCTTGAATATATTTTAAGGGTGTCCTGAAATTTAATGACAACTTTCTCTCGTCATTAAAAATGTTTATCATCTAATGCAGCTACACTAATAATAGATATTCAACAACTGTTGATGTCAACATGTGAAGAAAATTAAACTGTATGTTTTTACTGGAGCGATATTTTGTTTATTTTAGCCAAAATATGTTTTGCCATAAAAAATGCAAAAACACTCGCCTTTTCTCGTGGCCCATTCCATCCCACTTCAAGTCCACAATACTTTGTACCACAAGTAGTATTACATGGGAAATGTGGATAAGAAGGAAAGCCAAATAAAAATTCTATCCTTTACTACCCCATTAATAGAATTTACTGCTTTGGCGAGAGGACAGGCAGGTGGTATAATAACATGTGTGGCCCACATATGCATCAAACTCTTATAAAGTGGTCCGCTACTGGGAACATTTTGTGAAGCATTCTTTTATTTAGTAGATAAGTCATAAAATCGACTATAGTTAGATCATATCATTGCTGCTTAGAACAAGATGATTTGACCTTGATGTGGAAATATATGCAGCCATTATCTAACACATCACTTCTATTCGGCAGTAAAGGGGGTTGGAAGGGCGATTAGATTCGTTCGAATCATCACAGTTTGCTTTTTCTTCAATTCAAGGACCTACTATTTAAATATTGGAAAAAAATGTCCCAAATGCACACATATCCTTAGTTCATTGTGATATTCCTTGTGTTTTTCGTGATTTATCCAGACACAAAAACTTCCTTGTGTTTTTCCATTCCACCATGATTTACAAGCACGTGGTAGCCTTGGTAGACTGTACCCAACATTAACCCTGAAAGGTACAGTAGCCCCATGGCTTCTTTGGTGCTGACTGACAGTTCACAGCTGACAGCTGACAGCTCTGAAAAGTTACCAGACCAAATTATGTATCCCTACGCCGAACCATATGATCTGCAAAAACATGTGTTTAGCAGCTGTCACTTCTGACAGTCAATATACCTAACTGTTGACTGTCATAAGTCAGCTGTGAACTGTCAATTAGCACCAAAGAAGCCATGGGGCTACTTTAGCAGCTTTATTTTAATGGACTGCAATTCTAAATTTACGACTATTTCCAGCCTATGGCCTGGGTCAGTTTTTTATTAAGGTCATATATTTTACACCACCGGCTTACTTTATCTGTCGTAGCTTCATATGCCTTATAATCTAACTTAAGACTAGGACAGGAAGACCAAATTATGTATCCCTACGCCGAACCATATGATCTGCAAAAACATGTGTTTAGCAGCTGTCACTTCTGACAGTCAATATACCTAACTGTTGACTGTCATAAGTCAGCTGTGAACTGTCAATTAGCACCAAAGAAGCCATGGGGCTACTTTAGCAGCTTTATTTTAATGGACTGCAATTCTAAATTTACGACTATTTCCAGCCTATGGCCTGGGTCAGTTTTTTATTAAGGTCATATATTTTACACCACCGGCTTACTTTATCTGTCGTAGCTTCATATGCCTTATAATCTAACTTAAGACTAGGACAGGCACAACATCCAGTCCCTGGCCGTTAATTTATCAATGTGAAAGGATAAACCCATATTTCATCAATGATAAATTTTTCGACCATGCCAGGAATTGAGCCCAGGACCCCTAGCTCAGTAGACAGACACGCTACCGACTGTAATGGACTACACTATGGGCCTATTTTATAAGCAATGCCATAGTCGAATAATCCAAGGTAGGCTACCTTTCAGGATAAATGAAAGGTACCTTCATTTGTAAGAAAGTATATTCAGCCGGGATTCAAACCCCAACTGTCCGTCCCCAGTGTACCAGGCTGTACAACGTTTTCATATCAACCCACGTGTAAATTAGTGTGGGTTTTAAAGTAATAATTAAAACAAAAATATATCAATATGCTAGATTAGTTCTAAACAAAAGCCCACACTTTTCCTCACTACAATCATGTTAAATAAATACATTTTAATTTAATCTTTGCAACAGAATGAAAATAGTTTTATTATACTCATTTAAAATGTTACACGGGAATTCCTTACATCAATTTGTTTGGTTAAGACTATTTAAATTTTTGGGCTTCACTTTGAATTACCATTTTACGAGCGAGTGTTTGAGTACTTTAATCATTGAGCTTAAATCCTTTAGAGGTTAGTCTCCGAAAGCACCCTTCTTCAAGATGATGTTGGAGTAAAGGGCGGTCTCACTGAAACAAATACATAAAATACTTTTATTAGTATAATAATCATTATAAAATGCACGAGACTCACTTTTTCTAGTGAAGATAAAGTTAATGTGTAGTAACAATATGGTAGGGATGATATTTTATTAAATAAATTATTAATGCCCATCGATGGTCAGATGTTCTAAATTTTAAATTCAACCTGATTTTCTGGTGATGGAGAGTTCGGGGATCAAATCCTATCTGGATATAATGAGTGTGTTTTTATCCTAAAAGGTCTCCCCTTACTCTCCCTCCACAGGAATGAGTGAGTGTACATTTACTCTAAATTCAACTTTCATCATCATTACCGCACTAGCATAATCAATAACATCACACCCACAACTCAAAAAATACAATTTTTCAGAAGAAGGAGAAAACAAAAAAATAAAAAGTTGCATCAAAAATGGTGAACCAGTCATTTAACATCAGAGAAAAATGTATATGGTCTATGTCAGGGGTTCCCAAACTTTTTGAGACCCTCTTCACATATGTGATTTTCCGTGCGACGCCCATGTACCCAATATTTAATTTTTAAATAATCCCTAATTTGATTTAGTGGCATTTTTTTTAGTAAGAAAACGTTATCGTTTGGCCTTGGCTATGTACATTTTCAGACTTTAGGGGACACAGTTGAGCACGTCACGCCAAGTTTTCAGGGAGCATGAGAATCCGGAACTCATATGAAGGGATGGCTTTCACAAAAAAAAGTATGTATTTATTTGTATAATTTATCACATTCTTTAAAATATGTACGAGTACACCTATTGAAAATGTGCATGTTGCATTTCACTATACATCATAAGTTTTAGTTTTTCCTTATATTCGTGACGTCCCAGACCAAGACCAGCGATGCCCCAGGGCATCGCGACGCGCAGTTTGGAAAGCTACGGTAAAAAGGTTTACTGTACTTTTATCAAATATACTATCGATGTGTGGTCTGTACTTTCATTTAATTTACCATCGATGTTTCGATAATTTCTGGCTGGTGACGTCACAAGTTTGAGTCCCTTTTCTTACTCAACTTAATGTATTGTTTATTTGTGACATTCCTAGCAATAGATATGTTACTTTTCTTGCTCATTTTAAATAGTGTATCTTTATTTAAAACTATCTTAACTTTAGTTGTTTCTAAATGTCGTTTATCTTCTTCAACAAATAGGCCTATTAAACTTCAGTGTTCCAACTCTGAAGTGGATCTCTTCATGATTAAATCATTGCTAAGTCAGATCAAGAGAAAAGTGACACAACTACCCTTTGTTGCTCAGATTTGGAATTACATATGTATCGCGTTTACTGTGGGCGGCCGCTAACTTGGGACATCTACCCATGGCCTTAACTCAAAATCGACGATTTTTGAACTGTGTCACTTTTCTCACCAGGATGCAATATACGCGTATGCTTTAACTAAATAGCAGTAATAAAAAATAATAATATTAATAATTATGGAGTAGGGATAAATAATGTGTTTTAATAGAAAGTATAGGCCTACCCAGATATATGTATATAGGGTTATGTATGTATAAAGAGAGTGAGTGAGAGAGAAAGCGGTAAATAATTCAGAAACTAATTCAGTATACCTTGCCTGGATTCGAAACCCTCCCCTCCACCCTGCTCTCAGTAATATAAATGGTAGAAAACCAGACTTAGTGTACTCAGTCGGGATTCGACCATCGCATCACTGATGACCAGGTCCACATGTTACTAGGTTAGTGCCTTAAAACCGCTCTGCATTCCAAATTTCATATAGAAAGTGTCATTTATAAAATAGAAACAAAATGTTTAGTGGTCAACGTCCATAATATATTTTACTGTTATCTTAATATGAATCTACTGTTATTAATAGCGTATATCAGAAGTGTCAGTTGCAAATCACATGACCTGATGCATGAATATGTGAAAGTAGATTTAGCAACAAGCTACTCTACTCACCGTATCCTTAAATTATAAAAGGTTAATAAGCCCCTGCTTTAAAAATAAAGCTGAAAATTAAGTGCCACATATATGCTTAGCTTGAATTATTATTATTATTAGCACCACGTCTTACTACCCGTTCGGGTTATACGCACTTACGCTAATGTGTAATGGTAGGGTGATTGTGAGATGAAATGGAGGACCTACAGTTTAACGTGGAATCCGAACCACGGTGGAGGCCTGGCATTCCTCACATTCACAAGTTGTGATTAATACACGTCTTGTCAGAGGTGAAGGAAGGGTTTGGCAATCAGATAAATCTGTGCCGGGACCGAGGATTGAACACCGGACCCTCAGCACAGAAGTCTGACACCTTACCCCTAGACCACCAGGTCACCCCTTAGCTTGAATTAAATCATCAAAGAAATAAAATTATAATTTTAAACCTTTTTATTTTTGTTCTTATTGGATTGAAGGGAAATCATTTTTTTTAAGTGAATATATAATAATGTAGAGCCATTTCTAAAGATAAACACTGTTTAAAATGTACTTTGACATGAAATATGTTATTTTAACTATATAATTCTATTTAGTGATAGGACCTTAAATCTTTGAAAACAAAGAACAGAATCATAGTTAATGTATTAAAATATGGCGTGGAAACCTTAAAATAGTCTCAGTGTTATAGTATTAATAATAATATTTAGCACCGCGTGTTACTACCCGTTCGGGTTATACGCTTAAGTACTAATTACGCTAATGGATTAGGAATTGGGAGGGTTGAATTTAGAGGAAGTGAATCCGAATTTGCGTGAAGGGAGAGTGGAAAACCATTTAGAAAAACCACCCTCAGTTCACCCGACCGAGATTCGAACCTCGACCTTTCTGTCCTCGGCGGTCGAGCTCAACACGACAAGCGCGTTAGCCAACTACGCCACCAAGGCGGGTCTCGGTGTTATAACACATACTTAGTTATTAATAATAAAATATTGAAAATATACTACTACAAAAGCGTATAGAATATTATAAACTATATGTAGAGGAATAGAAACGAATCACATAAAATTAGATAAATTTACATGATCCAGATCTCTAGGAAAATATTTAAAATCGATTTAATATCATTATTATTTTAAATTAAAAAATATTGAGATGGTATATTTGACAATATATTATAATAGTAGAGTGAGTTTTTCTTTATTTTCATTCTTCTTTATTTCATGATACTAATGCTTCTTATAGCCCTATTAGGCTAATCGTATTTAATTAAATTAATGGGGTATAGATAATGAAGTTATAATTGAGAGAAAATACACCCGAATTTGCATGGAGGTAAAGTTGAAAACAATTTAAGAAAAAAAAACCGCACCTACAACATGCCCACCCAGGATGTTATCCTTGAACTACTCATGACTATAAAACTAGAATATAATTTTATGTTTAGTCTGCGCACCAAACAATGTTTGTTTTCTATAAGATTTCTCACGTTTCTTCCACACAAATGAAGAAACATTTCCTATGTATTATACCTTCCGTATACTTACCCTATTGGTGTAAATATACGGATATCCCGGGCGGTTAGTAAGACTCGAAGCACTATCATATTATACATCTATATTTTATACGCACGTGTAATTATGTTTGATATAAATATATACTATACGCATCCATTATTTATTTATAGTAGGTATATAGTAAATATATAATTATATAAATTAAGGACGTGCTTTTTCGACTTGCTGGTAATAGTTAGCCTAAGTCAATGAGATTTCAATGGGCGTATGCATACAAGCCTCTTAAAAACAATATATACCAGGACCTAAAAGTGCTTACTTATTTATTCTGTGACATTAGGAACACTCACAAAAATACGCCACCTATAACTTTATCGTCCAGTCCACCTCATTACACCCTATAACAAGGTTCTAGTTTCTTCCATTAGGGATGCATGTCCTGCCCACCCTTATTTACGAGATTTGATTACTCTTTTACCTCCTCCACTATCCATTACCTTTATCCCTTTTTGGACCAAAAAATGTGTAAGTACTTAATTTTTGAACATCCTGAATTTCTTCTAGTCATGTAAGGTAAGAGACCACGTCCATCAAGCAAGCACTATCGCACCGATTCGCTTCCTAAAAGAGTTCTGCCGAAACACATCATAGCAGTAGTCATTTAGTATTACAACCATTACAAGAGTTACGTGTTAAATTTATCCTGATAATTAATTTTGAAATTAGGTTTGTACCCTTTAAGTAATTGATAAATTAAGGTTTCTTTTTTTCAAACCATTTAGGTCATAGCAATTTATGATAATTACTATAGTGAGGTAGGTATAATCACACGATTTTTTTTTATGTTCTTAGTAAATTCAAAACCATATTTATCTAAATTTACTACTGTAATGTTGATACATATTTTCCTTAGTTGAAAACTAAAATAAAATTGAATTTTCTACTATTTAATCAAAACTAGCCTATTACGAAATATATAATCCACCCAATGTTTAGCCATTATACATTATTGGCTTCATGTGCAGAAGTCATATTTCAGTTTACCACTTCCTTCTTCTATATATCGTCGCCATCTTGTTTGAGAAGCCATTATTAATTACCGGCCACGTGACACTTTGCACAAAGATATTTTTTATTAATACTTTTGGTGTGTAAAAAAAATGCTAATGCATGTCTCTATTCCATCTAGTTTTGTCGGTGGGAGAAATAGTTCGACCAATGAGCTGCCTTGAATTCATCAAGATTGCGTCGATTATGTGGGTAGGGGTTTAAGGGGTGGGGTTTGTGTCAAAACGACTTGTTTATATTAAAAAAAACACTCCAATTTGTTACTGCAGATGGTTTATAATGAGGGCACAAAATGGCTGACCTGAGGACTTTCTGTGCAAGGCGGGAA
The DNA here is from genome assembly GCA_902151455.1 of Timema bartmani. Lineage (NCBI taxonomy): Eukaryota > Metazoa > Arthropoda > Insecta > Phasmatodea > Timematidae > Timema > Timema bartmani. The sequence continues at coordinate 40,969 of CABFWB010001523.1, forward strand.
GAAGTAATGCGTCATCGTCTGTCGCAGGATGGTCGACAAATTAAAGTGGATCATATAAGAAGGTAGAAAGAAACAGATAATACTAAAAAAAAAGTGACCTGCACCAGTAGTCACACGGTTTAAGCAAGGTTCTACCTATATAGTTCCTTGTATTTTCAATATTTTCCAAAAGGAATACATATTTTTTCCATACACTTTATATCTTAGTATGCCTATAAAGGAATTAGCTCGTGTTTATTCTTTTTTTAAAGTACAATGTTAAGTGATAGGTCGAGTGTATTTAGAACAAAATGGTTTGAGCTTAAAACCAATTTTTTTTAGAATGAATGTGGCCTCAAAGGTAAAATATTTACAAAGCCTTTTTGAAACTCTAGTTTTAAAAAGGACATATTATAGAGGAAAGCTATATATAGCATTTTTTTGGGGGGTTAGTACAGTATAAGTTAATTAAAACTTGAAATTTAGTGACAAAATTTCGGGAATTTATAGTTTTTTTCCCGTTTTTTCCTACGTTTTACCGGATTTCCTGGTTTTCCAGGTGCGTCACAATCCTGCTAAGGCATCAGTCTAGCAATATACTTAATTGACAATGGCAATTAAATTCAAGGTTTGAATTTCAGCTGGGTGCACTAGGGATTGATTTTCCACTTGTGGTTTGTCAGTGTTAATTTTACATCCTTTCTTCTTGCTAATACGGATTCACTTACTCTACTAAACTTTCATAATAGCCCCTTGGATTGATTCGTTAATATTCCTTGGGTTGAGCGCATAAATAAACAACTGAATGTTTATGACTTAACACTTTTGCCGGAAGGCAGGCGCAGAACAAAAACGTGATGAACTATAAACAAAATACGAGCTTTTAGTCCAATCAGCGTGATCACCTTTGTTTTAGCTGAACTAGTTTCAGCTTGGGCAGCTCTGCTTGAGAACTTGTGCTTGGCAGAACCAACCTAACCTCAAATCCAACTGACTCAAATCAGTACACATGCGCTTCAAAGCTAAATCCCAGCACACAGATTAGTTTTTTGGCCTAATTAGATTTAAAAATAGCTTGCTAAATTCAAATTATATATATTGATTAAGTGGGCTATGTCATGACAAGCCACTAACATTTGAAAACAACCATCTTGACCATACGAGAAAATATCTGTTTGCCTACTAGGAAATGAAACCAATTGTTAGGTGTTTATAGTTTGTATTCTGAAAATCGAAAAATGACACCGGGACACGGGAATCGAACCCGGGACCTCCCGTGTCTAGGTGTCATTTTTCAATTTTCAGAATATGATATCTAGTGGAGTAATTCCCTACTAACAAGCATAAATAATAGCTACATCTATTAATTCTTAGGGCCAGTTTCATAGTCTGATTTAGTACGCCTCAAGTGCGGCGCTATACTAAATACAAGAAGTCACCTACCTGAAATTGAATGGAATGGGCCAGTTTCATATGCGAAACTGGCCCATTCCATTTTGGTCTAGGTAGGTGTCGTCCTGTATTTAGTATCGACTCGCACTTTAGGCTCACTAAATCTGACTATGAAACCGGCCCTTAATTTATAGTTTGTGTTGCAAAGCATCTTGGTTCAACACATACTTCAGCTAACGTGGGAATTTCTCCACCACTCAAGAATATTATGCTCTATAATTTTGGGACGTGTGAATCAAGCTTATCTCTAAGGTGCTTCTTATGATATTTAAATTATCCATTGAAATTATATTTAGTGCTCAAATTAGGTGCTTAGTCTTAAGTTCACCGTCCTAGGTTAAGTTGATTGTGATTAATGTGTTTGATAGAATGATTCAAGGCATCACTATCGTAATAGACTGGGCAGTCAATGACGGGGATATCGGTGTTCGAATCCCATTCAGGTATATTGAGGGTGGTTTTTCCTAGATAGTCTCCCACTCTTCTTCCACGCAAATTCGTTTAAATTTGCTCTATTTTTATTCAGCAACGGGTCTTACTATTGTTCATGTTATACTCATAATATGTACTAGATACGCTAATAAGTTCGGGATGAGGAAGGTTGAATTTAGATATAGTGTATCCTCATTTGCTTGGAGGTAGAGTGGAAAACCATTCAGGAAAACCACCCTTAGTACACCCAACCGAGATTAGAACCCCAACATCCCTGTCATCGGCAGTCTAGTCCAATCTGAGAGTGACGCCTTAAGCCGTGTAGCCACCGATGCAGTCATTTCTTAATTACTCTTCCTCTTCTCTAATCCATTTAAGTAACTATCATAGATTAGTATAGCCTGAACGATTAATATGACACGGTAATAAAAAATGTTTTTAAGTCTAAGTTAATAATCTGAACGTAAAATACTCAAATGATAATTATTTTATATATATTTACTCCTTTATTATTGTGTTCTCTTTGAGTTTTACTACCAGTCCGGGCTGCCCGGATGACCACACCATCACCATGCTGGAAAAATGTGCCCCTATCTTCTGTCACCAGTAAAATAGATGTTTTTTTTTAAATTTAGCCTACCTACCCACTGACGCGGATTTTACTGAGATTTTGATTATTTTTTTTAGCACCACGTCTTACTAATCGTTCGTGTTATACGCTTATGTACTAATTACGCTAATGGCTTTAGGAACTACTAAAGTTATATTGAGAGGAAGTGTACCCATATTTTCATGGAGGAAAAGTGTTTAATCATTTTGGAAAAACCACCTTCAGTACACTCGACTGAGATTCGAACCTCAATCTGCCCGTTATCGGCAGCCTAGTATTTTGTGGGAATAGCGCGCTAGACTATGCGGCCACCGAAGCGGGTCTTTTCTTTTTCTTTCAAATATAACAGCGTATTACTGCCTGTTCAAAATAAACGCATAGGTGTGGTAGGTAAGAGAGAGATACCACTTATATTGTGTATCCAAATTTGGGTGGAGGGAGAATGAAAAACCAGCTAGGAATATCCACCCAATCAGTACACTCTACCGGATCTACGGGATTCGAGCCTCTATCTCACCATCAACGTCTGTCTTGTCTCAGGGCGGGAAGTCTCACCGTAAATTGCCACAAGTGGCGAATTGGCCATAAAAGTGTGTTGAATTTGATTTTGCCAACTCTCACAGTAAAATAAACTTTTTCCAGGCGATGTGTGTTGGTTGTAGCTTGATATTTATTATATATCATTGGAAGCATTCCGCTTTCTGAATGAGTCATTGACACATCACTACCACCCAACTCCCCTCCATTCCTTTAATCAACACTTCCTTTCATATCTGCCGTCAGACAAAAGGATCGTCCAATTTCACATTAATTTTTCTTTCATTTTCAGTCTGAGCAATTTTGATATTTTTCTTCTGAGACAGATGTAGTTGCGTAGTCAAAATGTACACGTTTTGAATACACTTGTTCAAACAGTGTATTCTAAATGGGTTTTTGTTTTTATTCATTTGAGGTATTTAACGTGTACTTTCTAAACTAGCACACGGCTTATAAACTAACATAAATCTAGAACAGACCCAACACCCAGTCCCCGCCCGTTAATTTATCACATTGAAGGCGTAAACCCACATTTCACCAATGATACATTTTTCGGCCATGCCAGGAATCGAGTCCGGCACCCTTAGCTTATTAGACAGACACGCTACCAACCAAGCTAGGGTGTCGTATTTTATATGATCGATTGAGCAACATTATTTCTCAAATTTTACATAGTGTGGTAAATTTCACCTCACATTTTTCACACCTATGGCTATATTAAAAAAAAATTGGTTGTTCACATTCGTTCTAGTCTATTGCGAGACTGTCACCTTAGATCATTCGACCACCAAAGTGGGTTTTACAGAAATTGAATTATTTTTTTATTCTTCTATTATATAAAAATATATATATATATATATCTTAAATGAAGCAATCTCCTGAACTTGCGAGTGCCATGTGTCGGCCTGTAAATTACAAAGCACAGGCTTAGCCGACAAGGTGACTTAAGTAGCTCTCTAGGTGGCTTTAATTGGGTCCGCCGCGTCGGTGAAAGGCTCACCCCCAAGGCCACACACACACACACACACGGACGACCCTATTTAACAAAACAAACATGCACGCAAGACCACGCACAGATACCACTTAGAGACACATACTACCTTCACGGAGAAACAGAAAAAAAAAACTATCAACATAATATGTTCTGTAAATTGAAATTGAGATATTAGAGAAATACACACACAAAAAAGTCGTTATAAAGACGTGGGATCCGTCATAAATATTTCCTAGGGGCAATTACTACAAAGATGTATGTGTTTTGTAACGTGGTGAAAAAAAAACTTTTTATTAAGGACGAATGAAGGTAAGTATTTTTGTTGAGAGAAGGGAAGAGAGTATTTAGCGAGTATTTCCTGAACACAGATTAAGTTAATTAGGCTGTAAAGATAAACTACATGTGGCAAACCACCTCCTTTGCATTCGGTTGTGATTCAAACCTCAATATTTCCATTCATTGGCAATCCATTAAATTGTGAACCTGACGCTTTGACCTTCATGACCATCTGGTTGCGGGTATAAGGAGTAAAAATATTTTGAAGGGAAAATATTGAGCTGCGTAATTAAGAGGGATTGCAGCCCCATTTTTTTCTGTGTGTGAATCATGCCCTGCAACTCTCCTGGGCTATCCACATATTTACATATAATGAGATAGGGAAGAGATGGTTAAATCTAGAACAAATGCACCCGCATTTATTTGAATGTAGAGATATTAAGAAACCATTTAGTAAAAACATCCTTAATACATTCAAGTATTCAAACCTTAACATTACTGTAATCAGAAAACCATACTCGATGACGCCTTAGTACACGTGTCCACCTGTGTGGTGAGGAGTGGTATTAACGCGAAGAGAGTATAGATACACCCTAATAATTATTGTGGAATGGAAAAATATTAATCTAGTCAATCGGGTCTGTACTGTGTTAGCCTCTACAACAAATTCAACTCTTTAAGTTACAATATTTTCCACAGACGCATCTACTTCCCTCCAACACACTAACAAATACTCTATATGGAATGAGTGTTTAATATTCATCCACGTGGCGTTTTGCTAGGCATCTATGGAGCGTCTTTTAAGGCATCCGTGGAGCGTCTGACTATGTGTACACTGGGCGTCTTAATAGACTTCCACGTAACGTATTAAGGTGGGGATTTAAGGTACGCAAGAACTGGTCAGTGTTTTTGCAGTTCTTATAACAAAACTATTTTTGATCAATAAAAATTAAATGTATATTCCCAGTACAAACACAGAGTTTGATTTTCTTCACATAGTTAAATAAACATTTATTGAATATCTGTCAAGGGTGTCCTGGAATTTATTGATAGCAATTTTTCTGCTTTTAAAAAATGTTTGTCATCTAATGCTGCTATGCTCATGACAGATATTCAACAACTGTTGGTACCACCTTGTGAAGGAAATTGAACTCTATGTTTATACTAAGGCAATATTTGATTTATTTGGGCTAAAAAAAGTTTTTGATATAAAAATTGCTAAAACACTAGCCTTTACTCAAGTTCTTTACATCCTCCCACCCCCTTAATAGGCATCCACGGAACGTCTTTTAAGACATTCACTGAGCGCCTCATTATTCATCCAAGGATCGTTTTAATAAGCGTCCCTGGAGCGTCTTAATATATGTCAATGGAACGTCTTAATGACGTCCATGGAAAGTTTTATCGGGCATTCGTGGAGAGTCTCAATAGACGTTTACAGAGTCTATTAATAATCATACATGGAGAGTCTTAATATATGTCAATGGAACGTCTTAATGACGTCCATGGAACGTTTTATCGGGCATTCGTGGAGAGTCTCAATAGACGTTTACAGAGTCTATTAATAATCATACATGGAGCGTCTTAATAAGCATCCCTTAGGCGTCTATAGAGCATAATAATAGACGTCCCGGTAGTAACTCTCACCCGGTCTGAACGACGGCGTAGGCCCTTTTGGCCCTCTCGTAGAAGGCGAACCGCTCCACGACGTCAAAGTTTCCCTTGCCAGCCTCGTGCTTCTCAATGATCTTCCGGTAGTCATCCCATATCGTCACCTTCACCCCTTTGGCCTTGTCAGAAGGGGTGGGGTCCATCACAGCCACCTGAAAACCATCAACACGCTCACACAGATAAATAATCATTCAAAAAATGACAGGAAATTCACATACAGTAGCCCCATGGCTTCTTTGGTGCTGACTGACAGTTCACAGCTGACTTCTTACAGTCAACGTTTAGGTACAGTAGCCCCATGGCTTCTTTGGTGCTGACTGACAGTTCACAGCTGACTTCTTACAGTCAACGTTTAGCTACAGTAGCCCCGTGGCTTCTTTGGTGCTGACTGACAGTTCACAGCTGACTTCTTACAGTCAACGTTTAGGTATATACCTAAATTTTAACTGTCTGAAGTGACAGCTGCTAAACACATGTTTTTTGCAGATCATATGGTTTGGCGTAGGGATACATAATTTGGTCTGGTAGCTTTTCAAAGCCGTCAGCGGTCAGCTGTGAGCTGTCAGTTAGCACAAAAGCCATGTGGCTACTGTACATCGGTAAACACACTGACTAAAAGTCAAGCTCATTCATTATTTTGTATGTAACGGAGAGGCTGGAGTCTAAATTTCTGTCGGATGTACTGTATGTACTTAGGACTTTTTTTTTTATATATCTTGTTCCCACTCTCCTTTCATGCAAATCTAATTACTGTACATTAATTCTAAGTTCTACCTTCCCTATTCCTAACAAAGCCATATTTAAAATGAAAAAATCTGGATCGATATTAAGGTTCGTTATATGAAAAACATTTAGCAACAACTATCAAACTTACATGTTAAAAAATCAAACACCACGTTTATTTCAAAAGAAAAAGGTGTGATACATTTAAATAAGAATTAAAATTAGTAATAGTTGAATCTGTTTAGAAAATATTTGAAAGATTAAAAAAAAAAACTACCAATCCTAGGAAGTGTAAAAGTGAATTTCACACCAGTACCCCTAAGTGTTGCCACACCACTAAAAATAAAATATTAAGTATATAGTACTTACAAATCAGATAGATGGACACTGAAATAATCAGAAATGATATAAGATGTAGTTTGAGCTTTAAGTATAGTTAGAGTAAAAGAACACAATAAATACATATACAATGGTATACAATGGTAAATATATACTAAATTAATAATTAATTGGACATTCCAATGACTTGTCTCCATTACTAGCTTTCTACTCTGGTTAAAATGGTGGTTTAACCTACTGGTTCTGACATGATCATGGTAAGCTCAGCTGAAACAAATGAAGAAGCGAAAGTATGGGCTTGGTACCAAGTTTTAAATGTTCTAAATTTTCATCTACATTTCACTTTTCACCCTTGTTTAGAATTAGATGTTTATTACGAATATATTCTTGATAGGTCTATTAAATAAATTATTTTGATATTAATTTTATTTAGAAATAATTATTAGCTTATTTATCTTAAAATTTAATTTTTAACGCTAAATTTTTTTTTTGTGGGAATGCACCCTTAAGACCTTTGTGCCCAAAGTGACCCTAGGCCGTGGTAAATCTAATGTGAACTTCAAGTGTGAGAAAACATTCAACTAGCTGGGATTCGAAACCCGACCTTTCTTAGTCAATTTCAGCCAATGTACATGATAGTATAACTCCTCAAAACACTTGGACACTGATTATGGTCTACATTTACTTTCCTATACAACTATCATCTACTTTCTGTAAATATTAAGGTGTAAAAAATCAACATAAATGTTACGTTTGCCAAGATTTTCCAAGTTTAATATAAAAAAATGCTAATTTTAAAACAATCTATCCAATTTAAAGAATGCATGGTTCTTTAGATAGAAAACAGTTTAATATTACTTTCAATAAGAGTCAAACTTATTTTTTATACATGTAAAATAAGTTTGACCCTTATTGAAAGTAATATTAAACTGGTTATTCAGGATTTATTATTGTTATTATTAATATATATATATATTAATTATTATATATACTGATAGTATATATATATATATATATACTATCAGTTAGACCCATTCTTCTCACGGGTAGGCTGCATCAAAATATATCAAATTAAGACGTTCAACATCCGGCTGCCATTATTTTAATTGTTCCTCCTTGTAGAATCCTGAGATAACCATTGCAATCACAAAACAACTATGACAATTAATAAATTAAAATAAATCAAATCTTTAAAAAAAGTGTTACCTAGTACACAAACTGAGAGCACGGAAGATCGCAATCCATTGGCAACGCAATCTTTGCCTAAGCATGATCATAATATAAGTTAGACGAAGTAATAAATATTATCACAGGAAAATGATGAAAAAAAAAGAACATTAAATTTCACCAAAGAGCATAAATGAAATTATATACTATGTTACAAACTCATATTAAATATTGATATTGAGCCTTCTGATTTTCCAAAGAGGATCACGTTTTCACAAGCCATGCCGACCTTTTTTTTTTAATGTTATATCGCTGCTAGATAAAGGCTAATTTATCCTTCAATCGTACTGATAGATCCCCTTTAATATGATATTTAGTTTATTTATTCATTAATTCTTAGACTTTTTTATCTGCCTTTACAAAGTTAATGTTTTCCACCATGTTGAGAAAGCTTTAATCTATTAGCTTAAGAAGTATTTATACCCCCTTCATTTTCCAGCACATGATTTTTTAATTACAAACTTTCAAGCTTTTATTGTTATGTGGGGGTGCTCCTTTCACCAATTTGGCAAATAATTATTTTTTTCATGATGAAATTTATGTTTTGTCATAGATTTGAAAATATGTCTATTTACGCCCCCTTACCCCTCTTCAGATCCCACATTTTAATTTTGATATTTCAAGATTTGTTTTGTTAATTTCAAGCGCTTACATTTCCTGTTTTACAAATTTGAAATTCCATTTATTCAGACATAATAATTTCATCTAACCGGCAGATATGTTTACTTACATGCCAAATTTCAATTTTCTTCTACACAAAGTCATTTTTATATTGACTTCGAAAATTTTGAGGCCCCATTTCCTCGAATCAATTTTGAAATTTCAAATTTTAAGAATTTTAAATTTTAAATTACTAGGGATAGTTGTCCTAACGGCTTGAAATTATTTAAATTTTTTACTACACTTGTAAACATGTTTTATATTAGTTTTTGAAATTCTTATCTCTCCTTCAACCCAGATCTTAATTTTAAAATTTTAAAAAACTTTCATACTCTTATAGCTATTTCCAAAATGTATATTTTATACCATACTAAAAGGTGCTTATTTCTATTTTTTTGTAAATTTCTTCTACATCCCCATTTTGTAGTTTCATATTTTTTTAAATGTTGGGATTTTGATGTGGCCTCTTTACCATCTCACCTAATTTTAATTTTTTACCTCACCGACAAAAGGTTGGTGGTTTTAATTTTGTAAATTTACATCTAGAACAATTTCTCTTACCCTCTTTTTGAATTTTAAATGTTCAATTTCTTCTGGTTATTTGGGTTTGATACTTTATATTTGATAAAATATTTAAATTTTCTACTGTACTGTACCACAAACGTTTTTTTTGTTTTTTTTTAGTTTGTGAAATTTTGACGGAAACTTCTTTCCACTATAGGGGCCTTCATTTTTAAATTTAAGAATGTTCAGACCTTGATTACGGTTTGGTGGGGATTCTTATAACTGCCCGGCAAATTTATATATTCTAGCACTCTGCTAAGTAGCTTATTCTTTTAGTTTTGGCAAATTGCAAACCACNACCATCACCCACTTATAAAGATAAAATTCTGAACACTAAGTTTGTTATTTTGAGTATTACCTCTACATTTCTGAAAAATTTAGTTTTCTACTTTCTCAAAAAAGATTTTTATAATTATATGCTTCACCTTCCCTCTCCTATCATCAATTTGGATACCAATTGAGGGTCAGTTGATTCGAATTTTGAAAAACTAATGAAGTAATCTTGTTTACCAGCCTGAAAACACCCAGATATAAAATTTCTTGAAAATTAAAACGGAAATAACCATTTTCAAAATTTTCGAAAACCGTTTAGCTATTTATTTAGAGTCAGCTGACTGGAATTTCAAAATAAATTACAACAGTGTTGTGTTTAGCTTTGATAGAAATCCCTGGAAATCAAATATTGGCTCAATCGTACAAACTTGAATTTTTGGCCAAGAAAGTAGGCATGGGGAAATTTTGGATTCCCCAGATTCAACCGCTTTTCAAATTTTTCAGGCTTAGGATTTTTCACACCTATCTAGGAATCCTAGGAAACTCCGTGATGAATTTCAAACTTCTATCTCACCGGGAAGTATGAAAAAACCTATGGAGGGAAAAATAGCTACATGGCTTTGATCTTATATGTTATATTGTGCCTGAAAATTATTTACACTCAGATGCCGTATTATCCGATTTTTCCGTTATCTGGCACAGAGTGCCGTAACTTTAGGTTAGGATAATAGTGACTCTAGTATATTATATATATAAGACTCTAATATTATATATATAATATTAATATATATATATTAAAACATCAATTCTGAACGTTACTTATACCACCATCCGGTATATAGGATACATATATTTACACTAATCGTATAAGCCGAAGAAAGTTATAATTTTAGAGAAAATTTTGCTGCATTTACGTTAAGAAATATTTGAAAAAAATAATTAGGATAAAACACCTGAGTACACTTAGCTTGGTTTTGAACCCTGTCCTCATTTCACCGGCATTCTTCTAAATAAATTAATTTTTAATGCTCTTGGATTTCCCATTTCTTCTTCACGCTAACTCTTGTTCAATTCCTCCAAGCTACCTCTCTCAGCCTTACTCAGTATTAAGTCATTAATAGCTATGATACCCGATTCGGTGGCCATATGGTTTAAGGCGCTATACTCGCAATAGAATATACTGCTGATGAAGGGGGGGATCGGTGCTCAAATCCCAGTCGGGTGTACTGAGGGTTTATTTCCCCTGAATGATCACTCTCCCTTCACATAAATGCGGGCATATTTCTCTAATTTAAGCCTTTACCATCTCTAACATACTTAAGTAATTGGTGCGCATGCGTATAAGCCCGAACGGGCAGTAAGACGTAGTGCTAATAAAAAGATCCATGGTGTCAAAGGTAATAATAATAATAATGAGCACCACGTCTTACTACCCGTTCGGGTTATACGCTTAAGTACTAATTACGCTAATGGATTAGGAATTGGGAGGGTTGAATTTAGAGGAAATGAACCCGCATTTGCGTGGAGGGAGAGTGGAAATTAATTTAGGAAAAACCACCTCCCGTTCACCCGACTGAGATTCGAACCTCGATCTCCTCGTCCTCGGCGGTCGAGCTCAACACGACTAGCGCGTTAGCCAACTACGCCACCGAGGCGGGTTTCAAAGGTAAAAGTTTTAAATATAATCAAATCCGTCAATAATCAGCACATCTTACCGGTTTGTCGACGTAGGCGTCTAAAGGGAAGAATTTCAAGATGGCTTCCAGAAGATCGGATATGCTGTGTCCGTCTTCTCTTAGCTCGCGGGCCCCAAGAGCTCTGCTCACAGAGCTAACGGGGAAGTTAGCGTCAGCGAGAACTGAAACATATTATGTTTGTTTTTTATCACTGCGTCTTACTAACCTTTCAGCTACACGCATATATGGTAGTTACTCTTATCGGTTAGGGATGAGGAAGGAAGTATTTTAGAGATAATCTTCGTGGAAGGAGAGTGGGAAACCATTTAAGATAAACCACCCCCTAGTAGACCTGACCAGAATTTGGACCTCGATTTCACAACTATCAACAGATCAGTCAAATACGAGAGTGACGCCTAAGACCGTTCGGCCACTGAAGCGGTTTCTGAGACAATGAGTGAAATCAATAGAGCTTCAAGAAAGAGAGAGAATTTCTTCAAGACCAAAAGATGAGCTTAAGGTGGGCTGGAAAGAAGCACGAATTAAGTTAAGTGTTTTGCAGTTATATAAAATCAAACAATTTTTAGCCAAATTAAATCAAAATTTATTCGGTAGAAGCATATAGTTTAATTTTCTACACATGGTGACCTTAACAGTTGTTGAGTATATGTTATGAGCATATTAGCATTTCATGAGAAACTTTTTAAATGAAAATAAAAGGTTATAATTAAATTCCAGGACACCCTTTACAGATATTAAAGAAATTTTGAGGTCACCATGTGAAGAAAACTAAACTCTGTGTTTCTACTGGAGCCAACATTTTATTTATTTTTGCCATAAGCCTTTGTTGCTACGAAAATATTTACAAAGATACTGCCCATTAACTCACATTCTCTATCACCCAAATTTAAGAATCCCGTCTCACTCCCATGGATAACACCCAACCGATTTTGATGATTTTGATAGGAATTTTCAACCTCCAAATTTTATTTAAAGTTACATACATTTGGAATTCTATAAATGTATATTATTTAATTTAATAATTATAAGGTTCACTTTAAAGGTTATCAAAAGCTTCCAATAATAGATACTCTCTTGATAACTATATAATTTCCTTTGTATTTTTTTCCTTTTAGCACTCTTCTTACCAGCCGTTCTGCTTATACGTTCTTTACATTAATATTTAACGGGCTAGTAATGTAAATGCAATTTTAATATCCCCCGCCATTGTGTCAACATGAGTTTCCAGCTTTAAAATAATGAGCTTCATATTAATATCAGAATGTAGGTACGTAATACAACTCGAATCAGGCGTCACAATGTAGTGCAATCTTCTGTATTATTCCCTTGATAACATCTAAATTGAGACTAGTTTAGTTATTTTCCAATCTTGAAATAACTTTTTTATCAATTCAATTATTTTTTTACAATTTTGTTTAATTTTTAAAATATATTAAAACTGTTTCATTGGTCTCAATTCCAACGTTTTCTAAATCTGAATTTAGAAAAATACACCCCGAAATGACGTCTAATTCTAGCTATATTGCTTAACTAAGCTAGGTGCTATTCATGATATGAGACGGACTCTTAAAGGTCCTAACTCAAAAAAGAACCAAACTTGCTTTAGTGGCCAGATGGTCTGACGCGCTACACTCACAGTAAGCTAGACTAACGGTGACGAGGAGATTGAAGTTCAAAACTCGGCTGGGCGTACTGAGAGCTGTTTTCCAAAATGGTTTTCTACCATCCTTCCAAGAAAATGCTGTCAACCTCATTACACCCCATCTCTTTCAGGTCCATTCTAATGTTATCCTCCCATCTGCGTCTAGATCTTCCCATTGGGTTTGCTAGTCAATATCCTGGGCACGGTCCTAGATTCTTTCAATCATTCTGTATGTCCTTTCCACCGTAATCTGAGCACTTTTAATACCCAAACAATGTTTTGTGATAAATCCAGGGTAAGCAACTCATCATTATGCTACCTCCTCCACTCCTTGGTATCTTCCTCCCTTTTTGGACCAAATATTTTCCTAAGCACCTTGTTTTACAACGCTCTAAATTTATTTTCGTCGTGTATATCAACATACCGTATTTAATTTATCTATGGTCCTACAAATTTAAGCTCACCAAAATTGTTTGAAAAAAAATAAAAACAATGGTAAATTACAAAATATCTATTTTTCCGACAGATCCGTTCATATTTTTTGAGCACTGCTTGATGATGTTTTATTAGTAAAATGGTTTTTGACTACGATATATATTTATCAAAATAAATGTTTTAAGATGAACTATTTAAGGAATAAAAATATATCACAGCCTTTCTTCATCACACAGCTGTTGCAGAACTATGATTTTAAATATCACTCACATGTTACTCTCACTAATTAAAAGAACACTTTGTTTTAACACAATTTCCTCTTCCAAATCTTCCAAAAATAAAACTTTTATTCAAATCAAATTGAAAACTGATTAAGGATTAAAATAGATTGAATCGTATTCACAATATTTGAATATAAGTTATATTATATTGTTTTATTAAGAGGCGATTAAATCATTGATATCCGTTTTATTTCTATCATTACTTTTTTAAAAAAGGTTTAAAAATATTCACTTTTATTCTTGATAGATAAAATGCCCATTAAGATGAAATCACACCTAGTGGTTAGCTAAACGAATGTGTGATATGCAAACAAAAATAAAGGTAGAACATCAATTTATTATTCTATATTACAAGTCAGCACTGATCATAATAAACAAATCCAAGCTTGCACTACTGTTATCTCTTAATAAAAATAGGAAATCCGAACAAAAATACGATAAGCCTTCTTGAATGATGCACCAACCGCTAAAAGTCACAAGGAAATGAGTTGTCAGATGGACCTGAATCTTGCTTTTATAGCCATCCAACAATGTCTCATCATCCCTTTTAGGGAAGGATATTGTAAATATAATGGTACTGAGAATCAGGGGGGTCATAAACTAAATACCAACTTTAAGGATAAAAAAAAAGGTTTGTACAAAAAACGAAGGAATAAAGGGATTTTCTATATGGGTCTTTTTGCAAAAAAAAATCATTTTGTTAATATCCTTAAGATATCTTTAAAAAAAATTGTGTATAAACTATAAACTTTGTTGATAAATCTAATTCATAACAAATAAATTCGTTTGTTTTAAGTTAGATATATTTATATAACGATGTTTGGTCGATTGGAAAAAGAAGTGGCTCTACCAAGTTTCAAGAGTGAAGGTCACATCTAATGATTAAACTATATATTAAAAAAATAGTGTGTCATATTTACTTCCCTCCCCCCCTTAATTTTTCTCCCCACTCCCCCATATGACCCCTCGGAACTCTTGAAATTGGCTTCATTAGAAACAGCTCATTAGAGCCTTGTAGTGGAATCTGTTAGTGTTGGAAAGCTAAATAGGGTCGCAATCCGTCTTTACTTCTGTTGAGGTAACAAATACAACTTCATAGCGTCTTTCATCAACATCCTTGGGTTAGAGAATCACATTACAGAAAGACCACACTTCAAATTAGGCACCTTTCCAGTTCAAAAAATGTTTGAAGGGATATATTAGTGTGTTTTTTTTTAGTGGTAAACAAGGTCATAAACGAGGATACTGTAAAGAAACTAGAAATCTTATTGGCTGTCTTGTTAAAACCATTAACTACAAAATGGTTCACTAACTTCATAAATGCTGAGAATTTAAAAAAAAAACTATTTTATCCTAGCTGCACTGTGAGAGCATTGTCCTTTGCACATTTTTTTTTTCATTCTTTGGGTGAAACAATGAGGTCAAAAAAGATTTCATAACGGAATTATTTATGATAAAAAAGAAGAAAATATTTCAAAACATGGTTAATATATTTGGGAAAAAGTTTAAATGTTATAAGAAACAAATTATATGAAATATGTTTCGTTATAATGAGGTATTAAAATCCTTTAAATTGATATATACAATAATTATTCTAGTGGAGATAAAATAAAATCAATTTAGACTTGGGAACAAAATCAAATAAAGTATGTGTTGGCGAAGCAAGATAATAAATTAAAGATCAAGATCAGTAATTCAACCGAATTCTTAAAAAATATGTTCCCAACCTCGTACAAAACTCTTGATAAACCCGCTTAGGAGACCTCGCGATCTAAGGCACTACTCTCGCAGTAGACTAGACCGCCGATTGCAGGGAGATCAAACAAGGTTCGAATCTCGGTCGGGTGTACTAAGGGTGGTTTTACAAAATAGCTGTACACTCTCTCTAAATATATCCTTCATAGTACCTAAAACCATTAGCGTAATTAGTACTGAAGCATATAAAACGAACGGGTAGTAAGACGTGATGCTAAAAAAAACTCTTGAAAAGTTATTATTTGAAACGTCCATCTCATGAGTAATTTTTCCAGAGGTCATTGCATTAAAAGTTTGTATAGTTAAAATTATATTTTTAGTTTATGATACCAATAAACAATGAAATATATCAGGAGCGCTACAAATACATGATTAACTCAAAAGTGGGGTGACCTGGTGGTATAGGGGTAAGGTGTCGGACTTCTGTGCTGGGGGTCCGGGGTTCAATCCTCGGTCCCGGCATAGATTTATCTGATTGCCAAACCCTTCCTTCACCTCTGACAAGATGTGTATTAATAATAACTTGTGAATGTGTGGAATTCCAGGCCTCCACCGTGGTTCGGATTCCACGTTAAACTGTAGATCCTCCATTTCATCTCACAATTACCCTACCATCACACATTAGCGTAAGTGCGTATAAACCGAACGGGTAGTAAGACGTGGTGCTAATAAAAATAATTTAGCACCGCATTTTACTACCCTTCTGGGTGTTTTTTCATTGACCAACAAATTTCTCAGCTTCTTCGGTAATCAAATGTTCTGAAGCGTCACTTTCACAATTGAATAGACTGCCGATGATGGGGTTATCAGGGTTCAAATCCCGGTCCAGTTTACTGAAAGGTCTTGTTTTTCTAAATTCTTTTCCACACCAAATGCGAATACACTTAATCTGCATTCTACCTTCGATATGCCTAACATATTAGTATAGCTAGTTAGTACGTATATAGCCCAAACTAGTAATGAAACGCGTGACAAAAAAATATATATCCGCTTTTCTTTAGTTTATAGTCTCATAAATAAAAGTTACTTGCCTTTATTTTACTAATAAACCCCAAATGTAGGCAACCTTTCCTCCTGCAAACAACAGACAATATTATAATAAATAATATATCTATATTATTATTTATGAATATTTCAAAATAAATACGTTAGTATCTGGATAATTCAACAAAGTATAATTCTAAAAATTGGATAGTTCGGAAACACCATAATTCCCCATGAAATTCCTATTTAAATTAATAGTAAAAAATTACATTTTAATTATAAATTTAGAAGGAAATACTTGGATAATTCGAAGCCATTGTTAATTTTTTCGAGTGTCCATTCATTTCAAACCGAACTTAAACTATCCAATCGCATTTATATGCCAAGAGCTTCATATAAAGTTACAATTATTAACGCATAATAAAAGATAAATCTGATAACTCAACACTAACAGGAAGTGGGTTTTCTAGAATAGGCGATGTATTGGCTCGGCTTTCATCGCTTGCGTGTGACAATGTAATCACGTGAAGTCCTGACTGACTAATTTAAGTCTGCTATTTTATTATAATGATATTTCAAATTTTTTACATTCTATGTTTTAATACTTCTGGTTTTCTTATGTATGTATATATTGTGTATGTGTGTTTATATGTAACATATTTTGAGGCTACTGATTTATTCTGTACCAGATGCCTAGATACTCATAAAAATGAATAGTTCGATTTTTTTAATATTTTGAGTTATTTTAAATATCCCTTGAACTTCGAACTAAAAAGTTTAAATTAATGTTTAAAATTATTGAGTTACTAAAGCGGAAGTCAGTTACTATATAATTTAATGGCTACATTTCATCTACGTAAGCCTACATCATTCATACATACGAATGCTATAGATGGCCGTTTCCACGAAGTTTTGGGACTTTCCCATAGTTATTATCTTTTTGGCATGCATAATAGAACAAGACCGACCATATGTAATTGTTTCCGGCGGTAATACGGCGTCGTTTAACGTCAAAACGCTGCATGCGTTTTCAGGTCATTATCCAGTCGACGATGGAGGTGAGTTTCGCAGAATCTAAAAGGGTTGTCCTTAGAGTAAAACCACAACATGGCGCCAAAGCGAAATCCCGGAAAAGGATGGGTTGCAAAGTGAACCACTATTGAGAGAACGTCTTTTTGCCGACATATTTATCGCTCTTTTTTTAAAAACACACAACCATGAAAGCTGTCTTTTTACATATAGGTGTAGGTACACACTCTAATTTGTACCTTTAATAGGGAATAGAAGTTTTAGACGAATGAAAAATAGTGCCGATAAATTAGAGGCTTCCCTTCCGATGTTATCTTTAATTTTAAGTATGTAAAAAAATTCCGCCCCTAGTTGCATTAAGGTATTTTTTCATATGAAAATATTTAAAATAACTTTCTTAACCAACTATATTCACAATTAATCTAAAAAAACTTGATCTAAGATCGTACGTCTCAGCCCCAACGTCTAGATATTTATTAATTAGAAGGAAATAATTACAAACTTACTTAACTTTAGGACAGTACTTCTAATATATCATAATTTTCTTACTAATGGACATATATGACGGCCAATGAAAATTACTATATCTATATTTACGTAACTCACTTCAGTGGTCAAATGGTTTAAGGCGTCAATCTAGTGTTAGACTGGCCTTCTAGCGATGGGGAGATCAGGGTTTAAATCCCGGTCGGATCTACTGAGGGTGGTTTTTCTTAAATGGCTTTCCACTCTTTTTCCACGCAAATTTGGGTAGATTACGTATAAAATATTTTCTTCCTCATCCCTACCCCATTTGAGTAACCATCACATATGCGTATAACCTGAACACATAGTAAATACCTTCACATATTCATAAACAATTCATGTCATCTGCAGCTATCACTTTTGATAGATATTATCTAACCCTATAAAATAACACTTATAATAATAATAATGTGCTATCACCCGCCTCGGTGGTCCCGTGGTCTAACGCGCTACTCTCGCAGTAGACTAGACTGCTGAAGACGGGAAGATAGAGGTTCAATCCCATTCGGGTGCAACGAGAGTGGTGTTTCCTGAATAGTTTTACTCCCTCCCTCCACGCAAATATGGGTGCATTTCCTTTATATTATAAAAATAGGATGTTATCACTGTTGACCGAAAAAATTGTTTTGTTTTTTTTCTAAAAGGTGATCCAAATATCCATTCACAAGAAATTCAAGATATACTACACACCCAACCCAAACGCCTAGATATTTACTGACTAGATATATTTACTTACAAACTAATTTGACTCAGGACTGTAACTTTTAACAGAACACGCCCAGCCCTAGTGTGCTGATACTAACTAGTTTGATCGCAGGACTTACAAACTAACTTAACGTAGGACAGTGTGTCTAGTATTACACACCCAATCCTAGCCCCCTACATATTTTCTAATTGGCTAGCAGGACGTACGAACTAACTAAAGCCTAAGACAGCAATCTAACTAGAATCTTACTAATTCTATGCCAAGACATACAAACCAACGTAAATATAAGGCCAATATACACTGCCATGTTTAGTTTGCGGCAAAAACCGTGCAACTGTCGTGCAAGTAAAGATTTACACATATTTTTGAATATCGTCCAAAGATTTACCTTGCGAGTCATTTGAGTTCATTACATGTTTACACAACTGTTCTTAACAACGCACTGCACCTGTTCTTTGCAAGTTGTCACTGGCACACCAATCTAGGTCTACGCGTGCAAATACAACTAGCACGCACATTCAGTGGGCGGGACAGTTAATTACTGGCGCCAAATTATTTGAGCGCTCGAATATGCTTCATCTAAACTCTTTAATTTGCATGCAAACATAAGTTTTTTACACTGTCATGTGGGTAGACCATTGACGACTGGCGCCAATTCAACATCGGCAGTGTAAACTAAAATAATTGTAACTGGATACGGTATTTTAATACAGGACCTTAAGCTTTTCGTATCAATATGCTTTAATTGATCTACAATGGAATACCCTGTGCAATCCATTAGGCATTGTTTTTAAAGCGTGTGTCTAAATGGATATGTGAGGGTGCTACCAGCATCGATCTAAGATATAAGGCTTATAATGTACTAGGTTGCCTGTAACCGAAGAGGTCAAGGTTTGAATCTCAGCTGGGTATAGTTAAGCGTAGTAAGGTGCAGTACACGCTAGTATAATTTTGAAGTAATCACTGTTGCAATTATTCCTGTCGGCGAGTATATAAAAACACATATGTGCACACATGGAAAGAAGGGCAGGTGCCACACGTCATCACGCAGGTATAAAGAGACTCTCCGTGGTTTGGTTCTCGACAGGAAGTAATTGGCAGGAAGGTCTTGGGCTCACGACCTCGTTGGACCACAGGGAGGTTGCTGAGAGTTCTCGGAGACGTCGGTTCGGATACCCGCCTGAGCCGGATGATTCGTGCACGGTACAGAGACCGCATAAAGACGTGACTATAGATGTATGCTGCGATAATAGGCCAACACCCAACTCGTACCTCCACTTTGAAACAATTAATATAACAACGAAATAAACAGCACGTTTTTGGTGAAGGTGAGAATTGTTATTCGGATATAAATGTGCTGCTTTAGTGTAATGAAGGACAGGGAAGCTTGACCTATGATCTTTTTTTTTTAGTGCCGCGTCTTAGACCTACTTCTTATTGGGGTTTAATGCATATGTACCAATTACGCTATGGGGGTGTTATGGGTGAGTAAAGTTGAATTAGAGGTCATGTACCCACATTTTTGAGGTGAAAAAGGAGATTGGAAATCAATTTAGGAAAACCCACTCTCAGTACACCTGACCGGGATTTAAATCCCAATCTTCCTGTCATCGACCATCTAGTCAATTGTGAGAGGGAATCCTTAGCCTATGTGTCCACCGAAGCGGATGATTGTTCTTTATTTGTACACTAATTACTACTACTCATCCGGGCTATCCACGATCCACATATTTATACTGATGCGGTAGGA
Organism: Timema bartmani; assembly: GCA_902151455.1. NCBI lineage: Eukaryota > Metazoa > Arthropoda > Insecta > Phasmatodea > Timematidae > Timema > Timema bartmani. The sequence continues at coordinate 61,510 of CABFWB010001523.1, forward strand.
ATGAAGAAGGTATAATTTAGAGATATCATGCCCAAGTTTGCTTAAAGGGTAGAAAGGAAAAATAATTTAGAAATTACCAAGTAGATACTATCAGCCACCAACAATCCAGTATTTTACAACATCTGACACCTTAAACCATTTGACCACTGATGAAGGGGGAAGCTTTCACATGTCCATGTAGACTCAATCCTCAAAACAACGACTGGAGGATTAGCCTAAGCATAGGATAATTCTTGTAGATTGGTGATAGGCTCAGTAAATTTAATTCCAGAATCAAATTCTAGATCAGGTATAATTTTATTTTTTATTTTGATATTAAAGAATTATCGTCAATGATTTAAATAATTTTGGATCATGCCGGAAATTGTTATAGTAATGTTCAATAAAATAAATCTAATTATTAAAGACATCTTGTCAGGATAAAAATTTAATTAATATCTAATTTACCAAGAGATATGAATTTCTTTCTCATGGCTTAGCTTTTATAGGAACCAATTACAAGTAAGGAAGACCTTTGATTGTTAATGATGAAGATTCTTACTATTTATGCATGGGTTTAAAATTATATACCTAATTTGTGAATAATTAGGTGCTAGGTTTGTGTGAGTAGTATTATGTGTAGCAAACTAGATGAACTTATTTTGTAAGTTGTGGTTCAGAATGAGTAAATGTGAGTCGTACAGAATCAAAACTCGCCTTTTAAAAAAAAAAACTGAGTCATGCACATCACTGGGTTCTGCTTTTTCTACTATAAGTTTTTTTTAAGCACCGTGGGGTGACCTGGTGGTCTAGGGGTAAGGTGTCGGACATCTGTTCTGGGGGTCTGGGGTTCAATCCTAGGTCCTGGTACAGATTTATCTGATTGCCAAACCCTTCCTTCACCTCTGACAAGACGTGTATTAATCACAACTTGTGAATGTGTGGAGTTCCAGGCCTACACCGTGGTTCGGATCCTACGTTAAACTGTAGGTCCTCCATTTCATCTCACAATCACCCTACCATTACACATTAGCGTAAGTGCGTATAATCCGAACGGGTATTAACATGCGGTGCTAGTAGTAATAATAATTTAGCACCGCGTCTTACTACCTGTTTGGATTATACGCTTATGTACTAATTACGCTAATAGTTTTAGGGATTAGGAAGTTTAGATTTAGATGAAGTGTACACGTTTTTGCGTGAAGGGAGAATGTATTTTTTGTTGTTGAAAAAACACTCTCAGTACACCCAGCCGAGATTCGAACCTCAATCTTCCCGTCATCGGTGGTCTAGTATATTCTTAGAGCAGCGTCTTAGACCATGCGGCTACCAAGGTGGGTCTATAAGATGTACTAGCTTAGATTAATATTGCCTGTAATTCATACAAATCAACGTTATGCATACACATATACACCTATAGGTACACAGACACACATATCAACATATGTGTGAATGCGTGGGTGTGATAGGGCCGGGTGAGTAGTATTAGACTTATTGTCCTAGGCTAAGTTAGTTTGTGGGTCATGCTAACCAATAAGTTTACAGGTGTTAAAGTCTAGGTGTGTAGTTATATGTACTAATCCAGATTAAGTTTGCAAGTCATAGTATCCAATTTTTAGATATCAATGAGTTAGGGTGAGTAGAATAGGGTGCATAAGAAATATCTGGTGGGTTTTGCTCACAAATCAAGCACTTGGATAGCTGTTCCCAGTAGGATGTTAACAACCATAATAATTCCTCGGCTCGGGGACATCAAATTGGCCCGCACGCTCGCCCGATCTTGCGGTACCAGACTTCCCTTTAAGGGGCTACGTCAAAACCAAGGTGCATGATACACGTTCTGCCAACGTTATTGATTTGGAACAACGAATAAGGAAGTGTATTCAAGGAATCCCCAACGATACGCTGCACCGTCTTAAGACAACCTTACCGCCACAGTTGGAGGAATGTATTGAACATTATGAGGGTCACACACAAAGCTTTGTATTTAAAAAATTTACTTATTACATAAAAAATTATCCATGGAAACACGTGTGAATTATAAATCCATTACGTTTAATACATTCCTTCTGTCGAGGTGGCAAGAATGTGTTTCTGAATAATATATAAATATACTGTATACATACATACATATACATGTATGTATATGTATATATGCATGTATATATACATATTTTTTGTATGTATACATCCATGTATGTCTATATGTATGTGTATATCCATAAATATGTATATGTAAGTATATATCCATATAATTATGTAAGTATATAGATACATATATATACAAATGTATGTATAGATATGTATATATACGTATATATCCACATACAAATATATATATGTTACATATGTGTATATGTGCTAATATATTATTCTACTTTACTTTGGATAGTAATTTCATTTTAAAAATTATCGAGTTCGATTATTTTGACGATCTCAATAACTTACGTTTCTTTCCGGGGGGTCAAGAGAAAGTAAAATTTAGAAACATAGTCAAAACAGTTTCCTAAATAATGGTCTAGAATAGAGGTTCTCAAATTTTTGCATTCGCAGCACACTTTTGAATATTATAATTTTCGGAGGCACACTATAAAGGATTAAAAAGCGGGAAAAGGTTAAAAAAAGTAAGTTTGGATGGTTTTTAAAAAATGCAATTTTATTAATACAATTTAGCTAAAAAATTCAAGATTTTATGTTATTAATATTTTTACATAATTAAATTATAAGCTATTCTTATATATCAAACTGTAATTATTAATAAATAAATTGGTATTTTAAAGTGAAACTTAAAGATGTATTTTGTGAATTTTTAGTTTTTCCGGTAATATTTGGGCTTATAAACGATAAGGTGATATTCACTTTGTGTTTGAGCTCACTAAGTTTTCCCCCTTTTTAGAAGTTTGGATAGTTTAAAAAATGCAATTTTATTAATACAATTCATCGAAGAAATTCAATATTTTATGTTGTTAAATTTTTTGCATAATTAAATTATAAGCTATTCTTATATATCAAACTGTAATTATTAATAAATAAATTGTTATTTTAATGTGAAACTTAAAGATGTATTTTGTGAATTTTTAGTTTTTCCGGTAATATTTGGCCTTATAAACGATAAGGTGACACTCATTTTGTGTTTGAGCTCACTAAGTTTTCCCCCTTTTTTTTTTTACATTTGATGTCTTAGTTTGCAGATATAGTCCAATAATTTTTACATATGGATCCAAATTTGACGGCACAACGTTAAAGGGTTCACGGCAAAAAGTTTGAAAAACACTGGTCTAGAATCTCAAACCCTTCTTGACTCCATAGCATGGCTAGTATTTAAGTATTTGTAAAAATGTTTTAAACCCAGAAAGAAAAGACCATAAAAATGTAGTCAGTTAAAAATGAATTTGATGACTCAATTTATCCTTTGAAACAAAGGCTGCGTC
>CABFWB010001523.1:70563-83372 GCA_902151455.1 Timema bartmani
ATGTTTTTAAATATTCAATTTGACCTCAGAAATGTGTATCATTTCACGTGAAATGTAATTTAAAAAAAAAGATAATTTTCCCTTTTCGCGATTTAAAAAAAACTATCACCCATACAATTTATGTAGACGGATACACTGGGAGTGCTTTTCCATAGATAGTTTTCCGCTCTACTTCTAAGCAAATGTGGGTGCACTTCCTCTCTAAATCAAACCTCCACAATCCCTAATGTATTAGTGTAGTTAGCACATAGGCATATAGTCCGAACGGATAGTAAGGCGTGATGCTATTAAGAAAATTTAAAAAGTGTATAATTATACATTAATTAAAGAAAAATCATGTATTTTTAAATTTTAAATCATGAAATAAAACTAATTATGGTAGTCATGATTTGAAGGAAAGTGTTTGAAAACATAGTCAGAGTAAATAGTAACAATTACTATCAAAACTACCGAATTTAACAAATTTAAACTATATAAATCATATTCTTGTATACTTTTAATATTAACTTTATGATAAAAAGTATTAAGTCTAATTGAATAACTTAATTTTATCTTCTGACCAAAGAACTTAGCAGAGCAATCTTAATAATAGCAAACAGTTTATTTTATCCATGAGAACAAATTAAGAAATATCTAAGGTACCATTTTTACATTCATTACTGTTTCCAGCCTGTGGCCTGGGTCAGTTCTTTATTCAAGCCATATATTTTCCACTACCAGCTGACTAGGCCTGGTGTAGCTCCATATGCCTTATAATATAACTTAAGACCAGGACAAACACAGCATCCAGTCCCCAGCCGTTAATTTTCAAAGTAAAAAGGGTAAACCCACAGATCACTAATGATAAACTTTTCGGCCATACCGGGAATCGAACCTGGGACTCTTAACCTAGTAGACAGACACACTACCGACTGAGCTAAATCAAAGATAACATAAAATTTATAATATTTTTTTAAATATTACGGAAAATCTGTGAGAGCTTTATCATTAAAAAAACAGTTACGTTCATTGAAACTTCACTGTTGTCACGGATAGAATTTAAAAAAAATCTCATTTGAATGCGAGCTCTGGTTTGACCGTAATCATGTGGGCCTATTATATTTCTAGGTTTATCCGAAAGAGGGGGCTCCTAAATGTGTTGTTTACCAATATACATCTATTATCAGGTAATCAATCATGTGACAACAGTTTCGTACAGTTGCTATATGACAGTGTGGACAAGCCTTAACAACCACATACTGGAGTCCTCATCAAAGATGATTTATCTCAGGTGGGCAACAATACGTTCAGCTGCGGCTACGGAAGGTATCAGTCCTTACCTAGCAATTAAACAATCGATTGTCGTTATATGTAGCCGCGTGAGTGGCACGATAGCTGAAGATAATTGCTTGATACCTTCCGGACGGATGATCACGCCATCGGCTACGGAGAATATCTCAACACCAGCGATATACCCATGAGCTGTGAGGTTACCAATCTGATGGGTTAGTCCAGAAAGATGTTCCAAGCTGGGCTAGATGAGGGATATAATCTATTATTATTATTATTATTATTATTATTATTATTATTATTATTATTATTATTATTATTATTATTATTATTACAGGTAAACGTGCACGTTTTGAACCGAGTGATTATATCAGCACACTACTTATGAACTAGCTTGAATCTAGAACAAACACAGCACCCAGTCTTCCCGGCCGCTTATGTATCACTGCGTAAGCGTGTAGCTCGAACGATTAGTAAGAAGTGGTGCTTAAAAAGAAACTGTGTAGGTTGGATCGTAATTTCACAAATTATAGAACTTTCGACCATTCCAGGAGTCGACTAAGGGACCCTTCGTTAAGTATGCACACACGCTACTATCTGCGCAAAGGTATTTAACATGAGTGTTGTCAGAATAAATTTGCATAAAATGATATATATTCAACGTTTAAGTTGTGTTCTTTAAGATTACTGATAACGTGATGGTCAGAGTTCATAATATTCTCGTTAGGTTTACTGAGATTGGTTTATTTTTTACTAAATGGCTTCCCACTCTCCCACCACGCAGATTCAGATACATTTCCTCTAAGTTTAACCTTCCTCATACTTACCCCATTAATGTAAATATAAAGATAACTTGAAAGGTTAGTAAGACGCTAATCACGAAAAGAAAAACAGTATTCTATAGGAGTGTCTATTATTATCATTTATTTGAGCTATTCAGCGTCTAAGTTAGTTATGAACTAACTTAAATCTAGAACAGACAGAATATTCAGTCAGTTCGAGGCTCAACGCTGTGAGGAGATACCCACATTTCACCAACCAATGATAATTATTTTGTTCTTACCAGGAATCTATCCTGGGACCCTAAGTTCAGTAAACAGACACACTACCAACTACAGTAGCCCCATGGCTTCTTTGGTGCTGACTGACAGCTCACAGCTGACAGCTGACGGCTTTGAAAAGCTACGAGACCAAATTATGTATCCCTACGCCGAACCATATGATCTGCAAAAAACATGTTTTTAGCATCTGTCCCTTCTGACAGTCAAAATGTAGGTATATACCTTAATGTTGACTGTCAGAAGTCAGCTGTTAACTGTCAGTTGTCGGACTTTAGGACTGTTAAGCGTCTTACTAAGACTATTTAAACGAAATGATCTAAAAACACATAGCTTCTGATGGAGACAAGAATTATTTGTTTGATTTTTTAAAATTCTTTATACGTTCTAATGCAAGACTTATTTTAGTGCCTAATATATGATGCATGGGTGGGAAGCGTAAATTAAAGGTAGTTTTTTCCGCATTATCTTGAAGTAGGGATAGGCAAATCACATTTGAGGGGATCGGCGCAAAAACATGGTAACTCTCATTTTATGAAAAAAAAAATGTGCTAGCAGTGATTTCTGATGGATTGCCTTTTAAAATACAAGTTGTTTTTATAGTCAGTCAAGACCTTGAGTATGGTTAATGTCGAAGAATACTTAATTTGTTTTTTACAGGTAGATTTCAGGATTTCATAGAGTAAATAGTGAATAATATATATCCCATTTAAATTATGAGGTTTATCATGTTTCTGCCCCAACCTGCTTATTTGGAAAAAAACATCCTCTGTGAACTGAGCCTAGATTCAAACCTCAAACCTCCCCGTCATCGGAAATCCAGTATGCCAGCCTGACATGATTGAAATTATATAAAAACGCTGAAAATTTACACCATGTTATCGCCTGCGTGGGCGAGATGGATTAGTAAACAGTTATCTTAGTTATAGTACCTTAGGTTTTGTTTAGCACTAAGTTTTACTACTTGTTGTGTTAATTCTCCGGAGTCACAATTTGAAATTTTCCATTTTTAATTTTTTTTATGTGTTATATGGAGCAGTCCCTCTACCATCCTGCCAAATTTCATTGTGCTATCCCTTATCTTTTTCTGGATACACCCACACACATACTTTCTCGAGTATATATAAGATTACAGCCCTCGTTTCACCCTCTTGGGGGGTTAAATTTCACAAAACCCCTTCCTATCGGATGCCTACGACCTTAAAGAAGCCTCCCTGCTGAATTTCAAGATTCCAGGTCCAGGGGCTTTGGAGATATGTTGGTTAGTCAGTAAGCGAGTCAAGGCGTTCGTCTTTTATGTTAAGCTTGAAAGCCTTACAGCTCCGAGGGTAAGTAATTTCGGATTCATATAAAATTTAATTTCACATTTAGTTTTATTAAATATATTAGCAATAAAGGATTTACAAAAATAAATGTTTCAAATGCTAACTTAAATTACTTATTAGTGTATGTAAATTAATAAAATATCGGTAAGTTTTAATCAAACTTGTCTAACGAATATTATTAAAATATCTAAAGTTAGATTTATATATAGATATGTAAACAAATAAATAAATATACACAGAGCTGAGGGATAGATATCTAGATAGAAGTATAGATGGACAAAGAGAGGACAAATAGATTTTAAACTCTAAATTTTCTGTGTGAAATCTCCAAAAAGAAAAATGTCAACCACTAATATTTTGCTTGTGTATTTATTTAGTTATCCAAACACTTTTTTTAAATCATTAATCGTATGTAACCTTTATAATGCGATGCGTATGTAGGAATTATGTTATGCATTATATAAGTTATTTGCTCCTTGTAAACAAATACTCCTTAGAGTACAAGATTATGTGTTATAGATTTAAAGAATATGATTTAGCTCCTATTTGAAACGAAACATGTGAGTAAATAATTACGACATGGTTTAATCCTGAGTCTATATCCTCACAGACTGAATAAACTCACTAATAATCCTCCTTAACCTTAGAAACAACCATTAGAGTTACATACATTTTTTTTCTCCAGTTTCATTACGTGGCTAATAGAGAAAACTGTATTGTGGAAATCGAATACATTTGTCGATTATTATTATTATTATTATTTTTGAACAGCACCGCGTCTTACTACCCGTTCAGGTTATACGCTTATGTACTAATTATGGTTATGATTTTAGGGATTAGGAAGGTTATATTTAGAGGAAGTGTACCCGCATTGTCGCGGAGGGAGAGTGAAAAACATATTTTTTAAATCACGCTCAGTACACCCGACCAAGATTTGATCCTCGATCTCCCCGTCATTGGCAGTCTAGTCTACTGCGAGAGTAAAATGTTAGACCATTCAGCCATCGAATTAGTTTTATTTTTTATTTTATTTTTTGTAAAAAGCATTTACCCCTTTTCTGAATCTAATGTACTCACATTTTTTTTATTCATATTATTAAGTTTATTAGGCTCAAAAGAAAGCAAGTGTTGGATATTTTTATTTTTAGTACATTCAATACACTGATTATTAACGATTAACTTTAAGGAAATATACTTTTATTAAGTTGGAGTGGGAATGTGAAGATCACATTGATAAATCAGTTAGGTACAACCAACCAGTCCTAATGCATTCGGGATAAAGTTTGTGCCTAGACCTCTCCGTCAATGGCAGGCAATCCAGTTTTTAGCAAGCTTGACACTTTAAACCACGTGATCACCAATGTATTTTTTTTTTATTCTTATAATCAAGATCAGAATGTAACAACCGGCAGGTTAAAGTATAGAAGAAAAAAAAAAGGATATGTAAGAAGTATCATCCAGTTAAAAACAAAAACAAATAAAAGTCATGGGAAATCAGAGCAAAAGCGCAGTTTGTCGGCGCGACTTTCTGTCCAAGGTGAACAGTGAGCGATAGAGAGAGAGAGAGAGAGAGATATGAGAGCTAACCGCAAGAGAAGCTGGAATGTCCGTCCTTCCGCCCGCTGTGAACACACACGACGCATCTTCGTGCCGCTTTCATCATAGAACAAGGTAACAAGGTGCGACTACACGTACACTTTTTTTTAATCTGTTTTTTTTTAAAACTTTTCCTATGTCCAGTAACATTTCTTTTTTTAATTCAGAAAATGACCAAAAAGTGTCTATAATAGCTTTGGTTCAAATCCTGATTAGGGGGTGAGGGTTTGAAAGGAGGAGGGTGGAGAAAGTTAGACTCCATGTCACATGATGCATCTATCTATATAATTTTTTTTAGGTATTTAACGTGCACTTTATGAACCCACTGTTTATATTAATTAATTTATTAATTTTAGCACCGCGTCTTACTAACCGTTCGGGTTATACGCTTAAGTACTGATTACACTAATGGATTAGGAATTGGGAAGGTTGAATTTAGAGGAAGTGAACCCGCATTTGCGTGGAGGGAGAGTGGAAAAGCATTTAGGAAAAACCACCCCCAGTTCACCCGACCGAGATTCGAACCTCGATCTCCCCGTCCTCGGTGGTCTGGCTCAACATGACTGGCGCGTTAGCCAACTACGCCACCGAGGCGAGTCACTGTTTATATCATCACAAGATAATTTATATGAGCGAGAGCGAGCGAAAGAGTCAACCAATTTCAACGCGAAAAGTTTTTCACATACCTACAAGTGTTTTTTTTTTTTACATGTCACAATGGGACCCATGGCTTTACTTCCCCTTCGAAGGAAATTGTAATATGTATTTTAATTGCTTAAGAAAAATCCGTCGACCTCGGTTGAGTTTGAACCCACAAACATCGGGTTCTGAGGCGAGCACTTTACCCCAAGACCACAAAAGTTTACCACATAATGTAAACGCAATGTTCAAAGTATTTGGAATTTACTACAAGTGTAGTCACGTGCGCTAATTACATTACTTGTTGCCAAGCGCATAGCTATTACTCGTGTCGGTGAACACGCAGACCAAGCGTTAGAGCCAACGTGAAACATCTAAAAGTCCACGCAAACAATTATTATAAAGACCATGACCTACTAATATGGATAATATATATGACCAGATCAAAAGCTTTCACGAAAAGTTGGAATTAGAGTCATGATTTGCCCAAATAACCAATGGTTTGAACGAAATGTTTCCAAATGTTAAATAAGCGGACACAGTAAAAATCACTTTAAATTTTAATCTTGGAACATATGAGTTAAAAAAATTAGTTAATACTTTCTTATTTCTGATTAACCGTTCAACCATTGGACTGGGTGCGTAAATCTATTTTCTGCTTCCACGGCGACTACCCAAAACAAAACATGGTGCCGTAAAATAGTATGCTTGTGGCGTGTACCGTGAACTTAAAAAGTTTGAAGAACACTGCACAAGACCATGGATGAGGCCATGCTCACTGTTTTCCTTCCTTTGAGTTAACAATGAATGAATTTTTCAGAAACTACTGAATTCGGCACATGTGCATATGAGATCGTAATTGTTTGTTTAGAAATAATTGTCTAAGAACCAATGATAGTACTAAAACAAATAGAAATTAATGAGGGGGAAGGGAAGCGTGACTAACAATTTGGGAACCATTCAAAGAGGGAATCACCTGCCTGCGTGCTCACCGCTGCGGCAGTTACTTCGATCTTGCGTGCGACGCTGACGTCATCGAGTGTCTTGCTCCTTGCAGTCCTGACATCTTGCGGGATTAGTAGGGACTATTCGCATGTGTCTTGTTAGTTTTCAAGTTACTCACTAGGACTCGCATTAGGTTTTTAAAATATTGAAGAAACCGAGACAACTTGGCAATGGTTAAATTTATTTATTTTAAACTGATTATTAATTTTACAAACGACTTTAGAGATATTTTTTTTAAAAAAAGCACATGTTTTGAAAACGTAATACTACTTTGGAATTTAATAACTATAGATCCTGATTTGTGGTAAATAAAATGATTCGATTTCGTTAAATAAAAAGTTGTATTTCGGTATAAAAAGTCGGTAAATAAAAGGCTGGTTCTTGATTTATAGTAAATAGAACTCTTTTATTTTGTGGTAAATAAAAGATTGAATTTATATAAAGAGTTGTATTTCGGTAAAGAATAAAAATCTCTAGATAAAAGGTTTGATCCTGATTTGTGGTAGATAGTGTTATTGTATTTTGATATAAATGGTCGAAAAAATATTTTTGGGGGGACAAAAGGGGGGGTCTGAAAACTATAACAAATCAACTTTAATATATATTGCTATGAATAGTTAATTACTGCTAAAAGATTTTATGTTTCTTACTATTGCTGGCCTATTATACACACACGTATTTAAATAACATCAGTTTTAAAAAAAATGCCTTGTATAATATTTTATAACTTTTTGATTACAATTTTCATAATGAAGGCCTTACTTATTTCAAACTACGTAGTTAGTAATTTTTTTTAATTCTACGTCTTAGACTCTTTATATGCACACACGGTAGACAACAACCTAGCTTGTACCAAAAGATTTTTATCATCACGCACACATACATACACGTCAATAACCAAAGTACAAATAAATCCCCCCGCGTAAATTGTGTTGTACCCTAATTCGGGGATGGACAGAAAATCAAAAAACTTTTATTTATAACAAAGTATAATTTTGCATTCGAGAACCCAAATGGGTTGGTGTATGTTATTGTTTTCATTTATGTTTGTTTATTAATTTAATAATTATCAATGTAAGTTATATAAAGAATAAAAATCCTTATGAAAGAAAGAAAGAAAAAAGAAAGCATTATTTCCAAATTTCTAAACCAGTCCAAGCGGGTGTTCCACACACAAACTACACTTTTTTTTTAGCTTTATCAAATATGTAAAAACCATATTTTAAATATTCGAGCTCTTTTACAAAAATACTTACAACTTTTGTTATTTTTTATTTTCATTCACCTATTTATTTTTTTAAATAATTCTCAATATAACAGTATTAATCACCACACTCAAAAATAACATTATTTTATAGTGACGTAATATGGAAGACCAAAGACATGATGATTAAATGCTCTCAATTTAGTTTAACTATAATGTTATTTTTTCCTTTTTCTTTTTTAAATATTTGTCTTTGGAGACAATATGGTTGAGAAAGTAACCATTTCAAACATTTCTCTTACTTATAACCTTTGATTTAGGGAAATTAATTTTATTTGAGAAATTTCTTTGTATTTGCACAGTTGGTACTATTTATTTTTCGGGCTATTTCAAGATAAAGGTAAACAACAATGACGTTGTTAGTGTTTACTCGCATTTAAATCAACAAAATTGACCATAATTATTTGCATTTTAAAGGCAAAATGGTCAATTTCACGAAGAAAAAAAATGATTTCGTTTTATTTCGCGGATGTATTTACTAGCCTACTTCAAAAATGCTACAGTTATCTTTAAATATGTTTTGATAATAATTTTAAAGTGCTGAGTAAAAGTACATAAAAATATGTCTTGCAAGATTTAGGAGTCTATTAATAACTTAATTTATTTGTGAATGCTCATTTAAAAAAATTAAATCTGAACTAATTGAGGCGCCGATTACATGAAGGATTATATTTTTTCACTGCTGTATTTTTATGGGGATTGGAATTTTGAAGTTTCTAATCCACTAAAACTATCCTCAAGTATCTTAGAATGTTCTGTTGTGATTGTTAAAATTGTCTTTATTTGTTTACGGAAGGGTCGATTTATGCCGTTAACCATTCACCCTAACCTCAGAACTGAGGCATTTCGCAATCGTCGTTCAAAATTAGATAATTTAAATTTATCAGGATTGTTTTTCAAAATCGTTAAACTTATAATTAAAAGTTTAATATATTATAATGACATGTTGAAACAGTTAATCTCTATATTGGTTAAACCATGTTTTTTTTAATAACAATTGACTTATTAAATAAATAACGTGATATTTATGGACGTCTGCAGCGCATTTCAACGTTTCGATTAGCGGTCCCCTAAATAACCTGAAATGGTGAATTTCGGGCAAAGGCGAGAGTCTTTCATAGCTAATTTACTGTTTACAGAACGGGGTTCAAATCCTGGTGGTGCGTACACAGGTAGGCACTATTTTGTTTGTTTTAAATTTCATTAGCACCAGCCAGTATTGGTCAATAGTGACTTGCCTAAAGACAAAATACGGGAATAATTATGTTTTGGTGTATAATCAGAATGGGTAGTAGGACGTGGTGCTAATATAGAAAAATGTTTTTAGCAATGTATTAGTTTCAATTTGAAATAGAAAAGGAGAAAATTATCATGGCTGAAACCATCTCCGATTAATCTGGATTTAACACAAACACCGATCAATCCCATCAGAGTCCAGTAAACACTGAAAGGTTACGTAGCTATTAAAATACGATGTTAATAGTGAGGTAGGGTGACCTGGTGGTCTAGGGGTAAGGTGTCAAACTTCCGTGCTGGGGGTCCGGGGTTAAATCCTCGGTTCCGGCACGGATTTATCTGAATGCCAAACCCTTCCTTCAACTCTGACAAGATGTGTATTAATCACAACTTGTGAATGTGAGGAATGCCAGGCCTCCACCGTGGTTCGGATTCCACGTTAAACTGTAGGTCCTCCATTTCATCCCACAATCACCCTACCATTGCACATTAGCAGAAGTGCGTATAGCCCGAACGGGTAGTAAGACGCGGTGCTAATAATAATAATAATAATAATAATAATAATAATAATAATAATAATAATAATAATAATAGTGAGGTAATTTTTAAAAATTAAATTTACCTTAGAACGGTCTAAGGCATCACACTAGTATCAGACTGGACTGCTAATGACGAGGAGACCAGGGTTCGAATCCCATTTGGGTCTACTGAAGGGGTTTTTACTAAACGGTTTCCCACTCTACTTCCACACAAATGCTGGTATATTAGCTCTAAAATTCTTCCTTCCTCACCACTTCCTCACTAGAGTAATTATCATATATAAGTATAACCTAAACAGGTAGTAAGACACTATGATAAATAAATTACATTGGAATAACTGGTTCCTTTAAGTTTTAAAGAAATGGTCTACTATTTATGCAGAAAACACTCACAAGATTACCTAAATATTTACAGGCGAAAATTTTAAATGATATATTTGATTAATTTTTTTCACTATTATGACAGTGTTCTATTTTATCCTCTGTTCTATATTATCCTCACAAATAACTTAGGAAAGGTAGTTTTTTTGAAAACCACAATAGCGTTTACATGCATATGAAGTGGCCATTCACCTCATGAAACTACGCATTAGTAATTTATCTTTCCAGGATTCAAGACCCGGGCCCCTTGTTCAAAATAAAATTGACTCTTGGCATTTAAAAATGTGGTAATGATCATTGATGTAACATATTTTTAATTTTATAAATAATTTTGTAGTCATACTACATAATATAATCAGGGGTGTAGCGGCGCTCACACATTTGTTTGGAAAAAAAAAACTGTACTTGTTTGCAAAATTATTATTATTAATTAATTAAAATTCTTATTTATCAATATCAGTGTTCAAACTTTGGTTTTATGCTCACAGTCACAAATATTTGTTGATCCCTTTCCTAGTTTATTACTTTTATGATATCGTATTATTACAGTAAAAACGAACCATTCACAGTATAAATTAGTTTTAGTTTCAACTAGAGTAGGTCTACATATTTTCGCGAGACAGACAGCGGAACTTTAGGTTTTGTTTTGATGGTGAGAGGGAGGGAAGCGGTGTTAGGCGCCCTCAACCCTTCCACCCATTGCTGTAAAAAAGAGTAAACACAAAATATTATCAAATACGACATTTTTCTTTCAGGCCAAACTGGTAATAGAATTGCTGACTTTCCCATCATTAGATTGATGCTCTACAGACTGAGCTTAGTAGTTGAATAATCCACAAGCTAATAACTTCATAGCAGAGGAATATTAGCAGAAAACAATCTCTATTGGAATTGAGACATGCCATTATTTACTTTTTGAGAGAGACTTAACGTCCAGGTTGTTCGAATTTTTACACTAACGGTACAGGGATGAGGAGGATGACATTTAGAAAAATGTGCACGCATCTGTGGGGTATCGAGTAGGAATATTATTAATAAAACAACCCTCTCAATATATCCAGCCATGATTCAAACTCAGACCACCCCATCACTGGCAAATTATATTATGTTGACACTTCACCCTGCGTGTCCACCCATGTGGTTCCGGCCTGTTCTGCATTACAAGGATACTAGAGAGATTTCTGCCAGAGTTTACCTAATAGACCTTCATAATGGTGGTACTGGGTTTGATGAACCAGGGTGTGGTGAAAAATGATCATTCAAAAGTATAAAATATATATCTGGTGACGGCAAACTTTAAATTTGAGCCTGTACCAAGTTCTGAACTTGTGTGTCAAATATGACAACAAAGGATGGTTTTAAAAAAATCACTTTTATTATTAATAATAAATTATATGACATTATATATATACATATATGTTATCAAATGACGTAAACAGTTTTTGTGGAGGTATGCTGAAATTTAAACGAAAAAACTAATCTGTTTTCGTGGTGCCTCTTAGATTATTTTATAAATTTGAACTATAATTGAATGATTAGATATTAACAAACCCTTAACCAATGAAGGGTTCTTTATAGGTTTATAAACATGACGCTAATAAGAGTAATAGATTTAACATAAACTTAATAAAATAAAATCGTCTTAAAAATATCTCGCGCTCATCGGCCTTAATTCAAAGTGTCGTGCCATAACTGAAATTGTTTTTGCTATTCTTACAGCTGAAATAGCATAGTTTTTAAAGGCACTCTTAAATAACTTATATTAAAATAAGGTTAATAACATGTCTACCAAAATCATTTTCTAAGCTATCGCTATAAAATCTATTAACTCAACCGAGATTTACAATAAATTGGCACTGTGTAAGCCTACTTTAATTTAAATATACAAAATTTGTTGTTTTTATATTAATACCTTTAACATCAAGGTCATTATCGACTAATTATAATAAATAGAAACTAAGAGTATATTTTAATGTGCACCACAAACGAGGATGGTATATTTATAATAAATGTACCCAATAAGCAAAGATAGAAACGAGAAAAACATTTAGTAAAAACCACCTTCAGTACACCCAGCTGAGATTTGAACCCCGACATTCCCATCTCCGGCAGTCTAGTATATTGAGAGAGGGACGACTTAGAACATTCCACCACCAATGCAGGTTTGTGACGGTAATTTAGGAGAAATTCACCGACATTAGTGGAGAGAGGGTGTTAGAAAACATCACAGTGTAGTTAAGATTCGAACCTTGACCTCCTGATCACCATCAATCCAGTTTATTGCGAACTTTTCACTTTAGACTATGTAAATATCGGTTGCTGGTGAATGTTTAAATATAAATTCAGAAATGTTTTATTTAAAAAAATCATTTTAATATACTAATATTCAAACATTTAAATTTAACTGAAACAGAACTGTTACTAGAACATTTTCCACCTAAGCTCTTTGAGATCGGTACATCAGAAGACGGTTAAAAGAAACAGAAAAAAAAAAAAA
>CABFWB010001523.1:83564-108557 GCA_902151455.1 Timema bartmani
TGGGAAAAAGGGACAGCCCCCGTGCCCCCCCCCCCCCCTCCTCATTCCCATGATGCCATTGCATGGGGAACACGATGGAGCGTCATCCTCTAAAAATTAATTGTGGTTTTCAGGAGGTGGTCGTATTTCTTCTATAGTAAACTAGATCATATACATCGCCTTCCCCTTTATATATCTTCCCCCTTCTCCCTTTCGGTTCAAAACCAAACCAAACATAACATTCATGGTCTCTATACGTAGTCAGTTACTTGGTTTTCGTTTTCGATACGTGGCGACGCCATTTTGTTCGCCGTCAACGTCCGTAAAATAAATTTCACTGTTACAAATTATGGTAAATGTTATGTTTTGAAAGCCACACACCTTGGGATAAAGGACCGTTTTCAATAGGAAATAAAATTGAGACCAAAAATAATTTTACTTAAAATATCAAAAATGTGTTTTCAGATAAATTAGCACACACGAAAAATTTGGAACGATTTTATAACACTGTTCAAGAACTATTAATCATAGATTTCAGAAATCGTAACAATTTTCCCGTAAAATACAAACACATTGTTAAATTTAAAACTAAAGTGTAAAGCAGTAGACGCAGCCTTAAGGTTGGGTGCTAGTGAGCGCGAATTTAGTGCGCTAATTTTGCAGTTTTTATAGCATAAACATTTTTTGAACAAAATAAATCAAATATTTCTTCTATAGAAACATATAGTTTAGTTTTATGCACGTGCTAATCTCAACAGTTTTTGAATATCTGGCATGAGCATGGTGGCATTTGGTGACAAACTTTTTAAATTAAGAGAAAAAGTTGTCATTAAATTCTAGGACCCCCTTGACAGATATTCAAGGTCTGTTGAAATTAGCATGTGCAGAAAACTAAACTATATGTTTCTATAGAAGAAATATTTGATTTATTTTGGCCAAAAATGTTTATGCTGTAAAAACTTCAAAAATACTTCCCTAACTAGCTCACTAGCACCCCATCTTAAAGCCCGTTGACAAGCTCATGTGTGAATAGTATTATATTAATTAACATGACCGGCATTACATGTTTCGTCACCCTGTCCAAACACTCCCCTCAGTCTTACACTCTTTATTTCTCTGTCTCCTCCTTGCAGTCACAATGATAACACAAATAAAATAGTTATTAATTTGACACACAAATACATCTTTGTTAAAGTCTGGATGTTGTACTGACCAGCGGGAAATGGAGTATGAACATGCGATGGACCCGCTCCGGTAGCCGCCTGGTCTAACGCTCTACAATCGCGGTAGAAAAGACTGTCGATGACGGAGAGATTGAGGTTCGAATCTTGTTCGGGTGAACTGGGGGTGGTTTTCCCTAAACGGTTTTCCACTCTTCCAAAACGCAAATTCGGGTAGACTTCCTCTAAACATAACCTTTCCTTATCCTTAAAACTATTAATGTAATTACCCGCCTCGGTGGCGTAGTTGGATAACGCGCCAGTCGTGTTGAGCCAGACCACCGAGGACGGGAGGATCGAGGTTCGAATCTCAGTCGGGTGAACTGGGGGTGGTTTTCCCTGAATGGTTTTCAACTCTCCCTCCACGCAAATTCGGGCTCACTTCCTCTAAATTCAACCTTCCCGATTTCTAATCTATTAGTGTAATTAGTACTTAAGCGTATAACCCGAACTGGTAGTAAGACGCGGTGTTAAATAATAATAATAATATTAATGTAATTAGTACACAAGTACAATCCGAGCAGGTAGTAAGACGTGGTGTTAAAAAAAATTAAATGTGACGAGAGGTCAACTAAAACATGACAGGCATGACAGTGGAGATGATTGGTGAGAAGAAAGGGGATTGCAATGTTTCTAGAAAGTCTCATAAACATTGGAATGAATGTAGTCAAGCCTTCTCTCCACGGGCTTGGAAAGCTCATTTTTTTTAAAAGGGTACTTAATAGAAAGTGGACGTAATATGCTGTGTTGTATATGTAGGAGGTGGGAGGAAAATGTGTGTATTCCTAAAGTTCAATCTTTTATTAAATATAGTAAATAACAAAAACATTTTACTCGTGTATTTTCAGATTCACT
Source organism: Timema bartmani (assembly GCA_902151455.1). NCBI lineage: Eukaryota > Metazoa > Arthropoda > Insecta > Phasmatodea > Timematidae > Timema > Timema bartmani. The sequence goes on from CABFWB010001523.1 coordinate 85,619, forward strand.
AATGCCTTTCATTCAAGGAGACGCCATGTTTTGATACAAATTTAATATACAAAAAACAATCTGTTTTTTGAAATATTAGCTAGTATTAAAATAGTTCTCAGTGAATGTATATTGTAGGTGATATATGCACCCTACTAGCATAGTTAGTCACGCGATTTAAAAAGTAGGCTATTAGTCACTCAATAGATGGCAATGGGGAGGCCAGGGTTTAAATCTCAGTTGGTTATATTGTTCCCCCAAACTCAATTATCTATCTGCTCATCGCAAAATCACGTGAATTAGCGAAAAAAAACCTAATACTTTTCACTGGGATATGCTCTTCTTCTTAGTATTTCAAACACTATTGCAAACATATATGAGAATTCTAGAGACTTTTTAAAATTTTCCTGACTTGTACCCGTAAAAACAAATTCCTTGACTTTTCTAGATTTTCCCCGTTTTCTACATGCGTATAAGCACTGTCCACTTTAATTCCACGCAAATACGGGTACAATTCCTATAAATTATTCCTTTTCCCCAGCTAACCTATGTATGTAAATATGAATATAGTTCGGACGTGTTGTGAAACGCTATGCACCTACATACATAAAAAAACCCATCTAGTTTATTATTATTATTATTATTATTATTATTATTATTATTATTATTATTATTAGCACCGCGTCTTACTACCCGTTCGGGTTATACGTACTTACGCTAATGTGTAATGGTAGGGTGATTGTGAGATGAAATGGAGGACCTACAGTTTAATGTGGGATCCGAACCACGGTGGAGGCCTAGCATTCCTCACATTCACAAGTTGTGATTAATACACGTCTTTTCAGAGGTGAAGGAAGGGTTTGGCAATCAGATAAATCTGTGCCGGGACCGAGGATAGAACCCCGGACCTCAAGTACAGAAGTCTAACACCTTACCCCTAAACCACCAGGTCACTCTACCATCTAGTTAAAACTATTCCAAACACTTCTGCGTAGTTATTTCTTTTTATCTAAGCATAAATAACAAGCCATGTCAAAAAATATTATTCCACTTCGATGGTCACGTTTTTCTAAGCCCTAAGGTGTCATTCTCTCAATAAAATGGACGTTTAATACTGGAAAGATTTGGGCTAGAATGTCTATGGAGTGTGATGAAGGAGAATTTCCCAATATAGTTTCCCACTCTCCCTCCACGAAAATGTGGGTACACTTACTCTCAATTCAGCCTTATTAATCTTTAATCCGGCTATACAGATAACCAGAACGGTTATTAAGAAGCAAAGAGTTGTAATGGAACGTTAGGAATAACCAACCAACACAAACGTTTCTAAAAGCCATCGCTGCCGCGCGCCATCAACTTCACCGATTCATTCATTGTGCCTCTAATTTGGACCGTCCAGAGTGTCAGATGGGGAAGAGAGAGGGCGCTGCGTATTAGGAAGCCCACCATGACAACCGCCATTGCCACTTCCCGCTGATCGAGTCTTTTCACCTCCGAGTTACCCGCTAATGAGTCGCGGCCTGATACCAATTAGATTGCACTGTACTCTGAGCAGGGGAAGGGGAGAGGGATTGGAAAAAGCAGGGAGATGTTTATTATAACTAGGTGTGAAAGAGTTCTGATGGTTTTCCTGGAAGAGATTATCCTGCCCTTACGGCCGTGACCTTGAGATAGAGAGAGAGAGAGAGAAATCCAGGAGGTGAACACCCTTTCAGGGATGAACGAGAAGGAGTTGTTTTTATGTGATGATCTGATCTAACAGAATTAAAATAGTTGTATTGTTCGCGTAATCCTAAATATTATGTCTCTTCTTCTCTACACTCCCAAAATTGTTGGTGCATAATGCGAGTTAATTATATTATAATCTAAATCTAAAATAAAAATCACCCGCTTCAGTAGCCGAACAGTCTAAGGCGTCTCTCTCGTGTTAAAGCGGTCTGCTGATGAATGGGAGATCGGAGTTTGAATCTCGGTTGGGTCTATTGAGGGTGGTTATTCTTAAATGAATGCTTAATATCCTTCCATGCAAATGCGGGTAGATTACCTCTAAAATGATTCCTTCCTCATCCTTACCTCGTTAGAGTATAAATCAGATATGCGCATAACCTGAACAGACAGTAAGATGCGGTGATAAAAAAAAAGCTCTCTCAGATCATATCCTTACGTCCGTGGATCTTTTGGCTAAAACTAAATATGGCCCTGATTATTTAGTGCTTATCATGAAATTTTTATATAAACCTGTAATTTATGAATACATTTTTAAAACTATACGTACCACTAAGATGTTTTTATACACCCCCAAGGGGTGACCTGGTGATCTAAGGGTAAAGTGTCAGACTTAATGCTGGGGGTCCGGGGTTCAATACTCGGTCCCGGCAGAAATATATCTGATTGCCAAACCCTTCCTTCACCTCTGACAAGACGTGTTGCTCCAGTACAAACATCAAATTTAATTTTCTTCACATGGTGACCTATAAATTTTTTCTGTCAAGGGTGTCCTGAAATTTAATGAAAACTTTTTCTCTTCATTTAAAAAGTTTGTTGGATATTGCCTCTATTCTCATGACGGGTATCAACATGTGAAGAAAATTAAACTCCATATTTGTACTGAAGCAGTATTTTATTTTTGTCTAGCAAAAAAACTGTTCGCTATAAAAACTGCAAAAAACCAGGCCTTTTATTGCGACCCCTTCCATCCCACCTTAAGGGCAGGATTCGAATTTCCGACGTGTGTACTGAGGATTTTTTTTTCTATATGCTTTCTTATTATTCATTCCTACCTAATTCTGAAACATTTTCTCTAAATTTTACCCTTCTCGACCTTATCTCATTTGTGCAAAAATGTGCTAATAGTCTGGTCGGTGGTATATAAAACATATTCCTCACGTTCATTCAATACCTATTCGTTTTACATCCTCCATTGTAAGAGGAAACGTAAGTATCCGACCACCAACATACAACGTTTAAACTTTTTCTCTCTTTATTACTATCAGACAACAATGTTTCAAACAGACCCATTAGACACTGTTGACATGCGCCAATCGTTTCCTATTGCACTTCAAGTATGATTGGCGGGCCATTGCATTATTTAAAGACCTCCCTCAACTCCTCCACAATCGTGTGGACGTGATCTTCGCGCTAACCTGAATAATGAATGGCCGCTACGTGAATATTTTCTGAAAAAGAGTAGAACCTATCAAAACTAGATTCATTTTTTTAGCATCATGTCACACTACCCATTTTGGTTATACGCATATGTACTTATTACACTAATGGGTCAGGGATTAGGAGGGATTAATTTAGAGGGAACGCGCCCGCAATTGCGTGGAGAGAGAGTGGAAAACTATTTAGGAAAATTCACCCTCAGTGCACCCGACTAGGATTTAATCTCGATCTCCCAGTCTACGGCAGTCAAGTCTAACACAAGATTAGTGCGTTAGACTACGTGGGAACTGAAGTGGATCTAAATTAATTAAAAATTTCACTTATAATATGTGTATAAGGTAAATCGTCTTGATATTTTCCTTAAGAGAACAAAAGAGAGATGTAGAAAATTAAGGGAAAATAAGAGAAAAAACTCTAAACACATTTGAAGGGGGAAAGTCATCCTAAGCACATTTTCCAAAATATCAATTTATACATCTTAAACCCCATAAAGACCCAAGTACAAACATTTTTTAACTAATTTAAAAATGACAGAGACCTCTTTTAACCATGATCTAAAGTGCATGAGAAAGGTCTCATGATTATCTAACAGAGGGCAGCACTAACTCAATTTAAGTTAAAAATTGAGCTGTCCCCTTTTTCCCCTGTATCCTTCATGTATTTATACGTGTGTGTGTTTTGGATTTTATACGCGAATTACTGTTTATTAATTGTTTATTAAGGTGTGTTGGAAGAGAGCATGAGCTAAAACCAGTATTTTTTTCAGTTTTTAAAGAAAAAAAACAATTTTGGACAAAATAAATAATATATTTTATTTGTATAAACGTTGAGTTTACTTTTCTACAGATAGAAGAAATATCACAGTTCTTGAACTTTTTTCAAAAGCATGTTGTAATTTTAAAGGAAACTTTTTTAAATGGAGGAGAAAAAGTCTTGTTGAAATGTTTAAATGCCCGTAGCAAATATTCAAGAAATGTTGAGGTCACTACGAGCAGATAATTAAACTAAACGCATATATTAAAATATAAAACAAAGATTTCTCGATTTAGAAAAAAGTTAAAATATGGACTTTAACTCAATATTCGTTCCATCTCACCTTACACACAAATTGTTTTATCAAGAACAGCCTGAATCCATACCGAGGGATTTGGGAGATAGAAAAAAAAAGTTTAAGTTCAAGGCAATTTATTTGTTTGGTAATTGTAAATAATATTTGTTCAATCTGATTTTAAACTGGAACAGATAGACAACCAGAATTCAGACCAATAATTTATCTCTTAGCAAAAGGGAATAATTGCCATTTAATAGCGTGACTGTTTATATGACTGGAGGTGGATAGGTTAGATAGAATATAGTGTTTGCTTATATAGTTCCCTCCTCCTCTTCCTCCTCATACCTTATTACTCTGTCGGCAAAACTCACATACTTACAAAAATAGGGGAGGGATGAGGAAAGGTAAAAACCTAGAGGAAATGCAGCTGCATTTGTGTGGAAGGAGAGTAGTAAGGGCCTTAAGAAAAACTAGCTTTAGTACACAAAGCCAGTATTCAAAACCTTATCTCCCCATCCACACCCTAACAAAATACTATTTTGGCGCCTTAGTCGGCATACCCACCGATATTGTTCAAAATAGCTACTAGTGGCTTAACCTCAACCATACATTTTTTTAGAAACACCCAGTTCTAGTACTCGTTCCGGCTGTACACATATCCATATATCAAGAGAGAAGGGATGAGTTGGCAGAATTGAGAGGAAATGTACACTAATTTGTATGGTAGGAGAGTGAGAAACCATTTAAGATAAAATACCTTACTACACCCGATTAATATTCGTACCCCAATCTACCCATCATTGACAATGCATTATTTTACAAAAGTGATGTTTTAGAACACGACATCTTCGATGTTAATTATCCTTACGTATTTATTTATTTGTTTAATTTAGAGAAACCTAATATTAAATACAATTTTGCCATAGTTCTGGTTTAATCACTCCTAAAACGCCCTACTTTATCAATGTTTATCAAGAAAACAAAACACGGATCCTCGTAAAATGAATAAATCACACCTAAGAACAAAAAAAGGGAACATTTTAGTAGAGTGTCGTGATGGAACAGGATTCGATTCTGTCATAAGTTAGATGCTCTCATTACTACGAATAAAGTATGAAAAAAATAGAACTCTTCTGAGTAAACATCACTAGTCGATCTAAATCGTCTGTTTCCGGGTCGCTGGAAGTTCCTGTCTGCGAGGAGGGAAGTGGCTGGTTTGAATGATGAATGAAGCGGATCACTTCCGAAGCAATACGCATGCGCGTGCAGTTAGCCAAATCGTTCCGCGAATCCAGAGTTGCGTGTCACTCGTGTTCGATGTCCGTAAGTCATAATCCTTATGCATTATACTCCCCTTCCTCACAGGCGGAGTTAAACCAGCGCCAGCGTGTTCAACTGGCCTTGTTAAAACCCATATATACCTTAATAGGATAGGGATGAGAAAAGTAGAGTTTTAAGGAATCATACCCACATTTTAAAGAGCGAAGAAATGGGAATCACTTAGGAAAAAAACACTCGAACACCCAACCAGAAATCGAACCACAGCCTCATCACAATAAAACCAGAATAGATGACTTGACGTTTAGTCCACGTGTCAGCCGATAAAATATGACTATCATAAAATAGTGGCCAGATTTACTAAAGTAAATTTTTCAACCAGTGATTTTTTACCTTCTCTTTCCAGGCAGTCTTTTATAGTTTCACTAATTTACCCTCTTCATTCTTATTCTATTTGAATAATATACTTTTTTCTCAGCACGTCTCACTTCCTGTTTGGAAATTGCATGATGTAGCTGTGATGAAAAACATATAGTGTAGATAAAACGTGCCCGCATTTGCATTAAGTCTGAATGGGATACCATTTAGGGGAAAAAATACCCACAGTGCAGCCTTACCTCGCCATCGTCGGCAAACCAGACTAAATTATCTAGATATTTAAACTGCTCGCCTATCACTGTGGCTAGTAATAATTGTGCTAAGCCTGCAGGTCTAAGTAATAAAACTCATTCCTACACATATGATCACACAACCTAAGGCGCTATTCTTGCAACATATAGGATCTTCAGTGACCGAGGAGGGGGGGAGGTCTGTACCTCGGCTAGGTACACTGGCATGTTTATCCACGTATTATTTATCCTTGTAGTTTTCCCATCCGCTTTCCATGCCAATGCGGCTACATTTTCCTCTAACCTATCCTTTACATCCTTACTCCTTGGGTTAACTATTTAGTAATAGCTTGACCCGCCTCGGTGGCGTAGTTAGCTAACGCGCTAGTCATGTTGAGCTCGGCTGCCGAGGACGGGGAGCTCAAGGTTCGAATCTCGGTCGGGTGAACTGGGGTGGTTTTTCCCTAAATGGTTTTCCACTCTCCCTCCACGCGAATGTGGATTCACTTCCTCTATATTCAACCTTCCCAATTCCTAAACCATTAGTGTAATTAGTATTTAAGCGTATAACCCGAACGAGTAGTAAGACGCGGTGCTAAATAAAAAAATAAAAAATAGTAATAGCTTGAAATGTACTAATCAAAACAAAAATAAACATATTTTATAAACGATAGTGATTTAAATACAGCAATTAGTATTTTTTATCAATTGGTAATTTAATGTGCACTTTCTAAATCTTTTAGTTCATCTCCTGATTTTTTTTTAATTCTATGATTTTTAAGTCACACATATATGTGGTACATATTCTCTGATACATTTTTATATGCTGTATCGGTGCTCATACGGATTAAACTTCAAGTCTGTTTAGCGAATGAAGGTAAGATTGGTGTCCCGACCCGGGCCATGTTTACTGAGGTGTTTTTTTCCCTAAGTGGTTTATCATCCTCCCTCCAAGCAAACTCAGCTAACTTTCCTCTAAATTTAAACTTTCTCATACGCACCCCTTTTATTATAATTTAATACTTTATCTCAAGTATATATTAAGACGCTTTGCTAAAACGAAAACATTTATTTTCTCTCTCTAGCTGTCAGAGTTTCCACTATCGTCTTCATATAAATTTCCCTGCATATTTGAGGTTTTCTACCAGGAACTATAATTTATCTGGACAAAGAATAATTTAGAGGCTAAAATGTAATTTTTCATAAATGTGGCTGGTGTGAGTCGTTTGGCAACCTGTGGTTTCAGGGAGGGGGAGATGGGGTAAAACACGTGTTCGAATCGGCGTGTTTAATTCTTCATGTACCTTTTTCTGATAAGAAAAGACTTCGTTTTTTCTAGACAAAGAAACTCACTATTTTCCCCCGATTCTTTCAGCGCGTGGTGAAAACCCTGATTTAGTAACCATGCGTGCTTGAATAAGACATGTAACTTACTACTTACTCTCTATTGCATTTAATAATATTTTGTTCGACTCTTCATTAAAACTTGTTAAGCCAAGTAAATAAAGAGCTTGTATGTTTTTTTTATCCTCGCTTACACTCACATGCACTAGGTTTTTATTTAGCACCACATATTATTACACGTTCGAGTTATACACCCACTTACTAATTACGCTAATGGGTTAGGGATGAGTAAGGTTGAATTTAGAAAAAGTGTACCTGAATTTTCGTGAGGGAAGTGGAAAACAATTTTGTAAAAACGACCTTAAGGTCATTTGACCGGGATTTGAACTCCGATATCCCCGTCATCAACAGTCCAGTATTTCACGACAGTGCTGCCTTAAACCAATCGGTCAGCAACGAGTTTAATGAAACCTCCAAAGTAAATCTCAATCATATTTGTACGTTTAAAATGAAAAGTGGTGCCTTTCAAAAATGATTCCTGACCCATAAAATTTTCATAATTTTTTTAAATGAAAGCTTATACACCAAGGACGTGGCTGTACATTTCAAGTTTCGAAACTATTCAAATGGGCCACTGTAATTATAGAAAACATTAATTTATTGTGACAGCAAATTTTAGTTCTACAAAATAGATTTTTATTTTAGTTTTTTAATAATAAAAATAATCACTTAGAGATATACTGACCGAGCAGCCGTCATCGTTAGCATTGATAGTGCCAACATTTGCGGTTAGATAATGTCATGTGGTCAGCACAACGAACCATCCAGGCGTTAATCTTTGTTTTCTAGACCGGACTTATTTATTCAAGTAGCTCTTCATTTTTCCTCATGGAGCTGAGTTTGGCTCCATTACAGACCTATTGTTTCACAAAAAAAATCTGGAAGCGTTGGGGATCGAACCCTGCTCCTTTGGTTCTGTAGCTTGGAACAACGACAACTTGAGCACAGAGGCGCTCAGTACAAGGCAGATGTGGACTAGGGTCAGTTTTTTTTAAGAGGCTTAGCATATCAAATTTTACACATTGTCAATTGCGAAGCCTCAATCTGTGTTTGATTAATTTACGTTAATCAATGAATATATAGAAGTAATTATGACTAAATTCCCGATGTCATAAAAAAAGTGTTTGAGATCTTTAGAAAATGTATTAAGCTGTAGATTTACACACAAACTACAAAACGTCTAAACTGCCACTGGGACTTACTACGAACTCAGAACTGTACAAGTGGACTCAGGCAATTTTTCACCTCTGTACGACTAGTTTTATCGCATCACGTGGGTCCACAGTGTTTCGCCTGGGACTGTACTACGAGGGCGAATGATGACTCCAAGAGGGGAGGGGCCTGAGGGTGAGATATAGTTAAGAAGGGTTCGATTCCTGGAACTCTCTCGTGTCGGTCGGATATCGGTACATTCCTCCCTGAGCTATTATGGTAGGTTTGTTGAGGCTGTTGCATTTGATAGGATATGTATTCAGGGCAAGCATGCGTGGACTAGAGAGGCATGACGCACTAGTTATGTTATTATTATTATTACTACTTATTGTTTTGACATGCATTTAGATAGTGCCTGCTACCTCCCTTTTAAAAAAAACTCCATAAAGGATTGTAATCCACACTAGATTCACACTATTTTGACAAAACTATACTTTCGTAAGGTTTCAAACCAATCTCTATCAAAGTTCATCACCTGAATTACAAGGCCTAAAGAACAATGTATGTAACCTGTATTGGGGAACAGGTTAATTCCCAGCCAGGTCTTGTTAACTGATGATCAGAAGGTCAACATGTCCACTAAATTATACCTCCTTCAACTCCACACCATTAGTATAAACATTCTTATGTGACCGTTAGTGAGACACGGTACGTGGGAAAACATTTGGCAGCATAAAGCCTTACCGAGTTTAAGGTGGCTGATTTACCTGACAGCTCGTGAGCTTAATTGATCACTCATATGTAGCTGACGATTTGTACACATTCATCACAGACTCTACCTTAAAATATGAGTGAAAGATGATCCTTTGAACGGGACTATTCCTGGACAGCTCAGTTGTAAAGCATTGGCGTACTAAGTTAAAGGCCCCGGGCTCGATTCCCGTGTCCAGGTTTCATTTTTCAATTTAAAGAATATGATATATATATATATGCGACTATAACCCTGATTATCAAATGGAATAGCTTTGTTATTTAATTCATCAATACATATTTGTCAAAATGAGATACTTATTTCTCGATTGCCTTAGACGAGTCCACTGATATTTACTGACTTATTTATCTATTCTATGGCATTAGGAACTCGAAAGTTAATTACCACACTTACAAAATTATGCCACCTATCCCTATCTTGAGCTAGTGCTATTCAGCCTATCTCATTACACCCTATTTCCCTTAGCTCCATTCTAATGTTATCCTTTCATCTTCGTCTAGATCTTCCCATTGATCACTTCCCATTGGGTTTTCCAGGTAACACCCTGAACATGATTCTAGATTCTCCCAGTCACGTTTTATGTCCAGCTCATCGTAATCTACGAGACTTGACTATCCTAACAATGTATTGTGACGCGCACAGGGTATGTAGCTCATCATTATGTAGCCTCCTACCCTTCCAAGTCGCCTCATCCCTTTTAGGACCAAATATATTCCTAAGCACCTTGTTTTTGAACACCTTAAAATTGTGTGTCATATAAGGTAAGATACAAGTTTCACACCCCTAAACTCTGATATTATTGACTCAATATAAGTTTTAATTTTTATTTGCGTTTTAACTAAAAATGTCAATGCTATGAGGACCTACTAGCTTTGGATATTCTCATGGGAAGAGAACACGTGGAATTGACGTTCTTAATGCCTATAAGGAAAAATAAATATAAAGTTTTGATAACTTTATTTAATTTCAAATATACTCATTTAAAGGAAACCTTGAGTAGAGTTATTGATAACGATAATTACGTTCAAGCAAATGCTTTATGGCATCGCCAGTTTTGCAATGTGATTCTAATAATGATGATGAAACTTCATATTTGGTTGAGGGGGTGAGTCTTCCTTATCATTCTTTTAAAGTACGCTGGCTGTCACAGTAAAAGATTTTAGAGAAAGTTGTAGCATTTCAAAAATCAATTAGTCTTATAACCTATTACGTGGAACAAAATAAATATTGTGAATTTTCTAATTTTTTTTGGCAGAAATGTTGCAATTTTATGTGGCTTAATATCAAAACAAACCCATCTAAATGTTTGTCTGCAAGGCAAAACTAAATCAGTATATGGAATTTGTCAGCGTATTCAAACAGTTAGGAAAAACTTTGGCTTTTTTTTTTTCAAAACCATTCTTTGCAAACATGTAATTTCAGCCAAACATTTTCCTGAACTGGCAAAAGTATTTGAAGAAAAATGCACCAATAAAACCTAAATAAATTGTGATACACCCTATGAATTAATTCAGCAATGTTTAAGACATATTGACCGAAGAATACTTCAGGCAAGTTGCAGATATTCAGAAATCCCTCATTATTTAAGCAGTGGTTTATTATTTTAAAATATGGCTCACTCCATATTGGTTGTGAACAGTATTTATTGAATTAAAAACCTTATATGCTGGTTTTTATGGTTTACAATATTATATGAAAAGGTAGAATTAGCGCATTTTCAATGAGGTAAAACGTTAAATATTGCACTTCAGGGATTAAAGTAAATGGTAAGAAACATATATCTAACTTTTCTCAAACAAGTAAAGTGATGTATTTGCAGGGCCACAACCAGAAATTCTGAAATGAATTTAGGGATATTTTATTGGTTTATATGCTATAAAATTACCAAAACCATAAGTAATACTCCAGAAGAAGGGGACACATTTAAATATTAAAATTCAATTAGTGGGGTGACTGTCAGTAAACTCAGTATATTCTTAACAATATGTGTGTTATGACAATGATGTCTACGTGTGTATATAGTAAGCTTATTTATTTTAACTAGTATATGAATAATGTTAATATATTAAATTAGGAAGTTATTTTTATTTTGGACTTAACAATAATCGATGTAATTTATCGGTGAAAATAACACACACAAAAAGTAAAGTTAAACTTCATTTTTATTGTCTTTTTTTATTATTATTGTTATTCGTGGTCCATAGTCGTAGATTAGGACCAGTATGTTATTATATCCCGTATCCAGGCAATACCCAGAGGTATATAGATCTTTGTAGCAACATGTGGTAATTAAAATGAAAGAACGACGGCTGAGGCATGGAATATTCGACATTCTGCATGTCACATTTCCGAGAACCGAACCGCTTGTAAACAGTTTGAGGGATGTGAACAAGGAGGGAGTGGGGGTACGACCACTTTTACTTCTATATAGATGCGTGTGAGTGCAGTGCGTTGCGGTGCGTTTGCGTTTCATACGCGCGTCACGAAACGAAAAGCACCTTGAAGGGCACGGCAGTTTTTATTTGGGTTTTAGGTTTAAGGGGGTTTGAACCAATGATAAAGATTGATTAGTTTATGTATTTAAGAGAGATTAGGCACTTAATAGATATTCATCAGGGTCTGTATTTATGGTGGGTTGATCCTTTATAAATGTGTTAGGTTATAAATAAAATAAGTTTAACTCTTATTATATTTTCACTATGTTCTAAATGTAAGGATTAGATAGGTTGAATTTAGATTAAGTGAATGCGCATTCTCGTAGTGGGAGAGTGAAAATCCGTTTAGGGAAAATCACCCCTAATACACCCCGACTGGGCTCGAACTCTAGTCTTCCCACCTTAGGCAGTTTAGTATAATAGAGTTGCACCTTAAGACCATGTGGCCACCGAAGCGGGTCTTGGGAGGGCATTGTTTGTTTGTTTATCACCGCGTCTTACTATCCGTTCGGGCTATACGCCTAAGTACTAATTACGCTAATGGATTAGGAATTGGGAAGGTATGGATTTTAGAGAAAGTAAGCCCACATTTGCGTGGAGGGAGAGTGAAAAATCATTTAGGAAAAACCACCCCCAGTTCACCCAAGAGAGATTCGAACTTGGATCTCCCCATCCTCGGCAGTATAGCTCAACACGACTAGCGCGCTAGCTAACTACAGCACTGAGGCGGGTGGAAGGGTATTGAACCCCCCCAGATTAAGTTAAAACTTTCAATAAAGCTAATTATATTCCGAATTTAAGAATGTCTGTAAGTTTAATAAGACCTCTTGTAGTGAACGTAACAACATAAAATATCATTAATAATAACGTAAACATATTTTTCAATTTGCGTTTGTTCTTAAGAAAACAAACAATCGGTGACCACACGGTCTAAGGCACTAAGCTTGAAATAAAATATATCGATGATGACATGGAGTTCTAGGTTCAAATCTCGTCCAGGTGCGCTGGGGGTGCTAACACTGTGATTTTCCCATCCCTCTCTTAACGTGAACGTGGGTGCATTTCATCTAGGTTAACCACTATATTATCACTTGGCTCAGCACAATTGTTATTAAAGGCTTAATCTTATGGATAACGATGGTCGTTTTGAGTAAATGCACCCCCATTCGCGTTGGGAGAGAATGAAGAAACCAAAAGGATTAATCCTATTTGGGGGAAAAGAATACCCCATTTTACTCAGCTGAAATTTGACCTTGACCGGATGACCAGAATATTTCGACCTTTTCACCCTATACTAAAACCGTTGAACCTTTTTGAGAGTGAGTGCCCAGTTGGTTGATAAATATCAAATAAATTATTTCGCATGCTTATTAGAATTTTGAGCAGTAGAATTCGCTATTGGAGTCTTACATCATAACTATTAATTAATACCCAATTTGGTGGCAGAATGGTCTAAGGCACCACTCTGGTGTTAGACTGGCCTGCTTAAGACAGGTAGATATTATTTGAATCTTGGTTGGGGTTTACTAGGATGGTTTTTTTTCGTAAATTGTTTCCCACTCTTCTTCCACGCAAATGCGGGTAGATAACCTCTAAATTGATTACTTTCTCATCCCAAACCCATTAAAATAATTATCATATATGTGTTTAATCTAAATAGATAGTAAAACACGGTGATAATAACAATAATTTATATTTGGTATACCGTTTATTAATACTATTATATAATATTAAATTAAAAACTAATATTATAGATTTGGGAAACTAAATTAGTGGTTTTTTCACGTGTACTCCTGGGGTATTCGCAGCAAAATAGTTTAGAGCAATCTTAGTAAACCTACTTAGGTTATCTTTCAGAATGTTTTCACAAAATATCGACTAGAAAATTCATTTGGTAATAAATAAAAGCATAGACTCTCTCTGCACCTTCATAATATATAGTCCATCCACCATAGAAGGGGTAGTAGCTGACATCTCTCAAAAGATGCAAAAACGGTAAAAAAAAAAACCCACTCAATTATAAACCAATCGTTTGTTGTGAAAGTTTTGACTGCTAAAAGTGACGACAACTCTATGGTCTTACAGATTATCATATGGTTTGGCGAATGAATACATTATAAAGACACATTGCTAGCTGTCACCAGCGCTGCAGTTGCTATTCGACTCTACAAATACGAGCTATCTCATATTGACACTGAAGGATTAGGGATCTGGAGGATAGAGTTTTAGAGGCAATGTACCCGAATTTGCATAGAGGGAGAGTGTGACATTACTTAATAAAAAAAGGTGTATAACCTGAACAGGTAATAAGAGGCAGTGCTAAAAATTTATTAAAATGTATCCCTGTTCAATATAGTATATTGCACGATGGGTTAGAACTTGCGACAATCATTGAGGGTATTATAATAATCAGCATAGGCCTATTATTGAAAATTATTAGCTTTGTTAGATCTTATTGTCTTTTACTTAGAGTCATTTTGAGCACTTACTTGTAGTGAGTTTCAGTGATATTTTTTAATAAACAAATTATTTTAGTGGTCTAGTAGCCATATTTCCTGGCTACATAACCAGAGGTTCCAGGTTCAATCCCTGGAACTTCAAAATTTTCTGTGAAGCAGTGGGTTTGTAATCCACTTAATCTCATGAGGACAAATTAGGATCTACTTGAATGAAAAAAAGGGTCGGGTCCGGTCTAGAAACTAAGATTAACGACAGAAGGGTTCGTTGTGCTGACCACGTTACACCCTCTATACACAGATGTTGGCACTTTATCTGCCAGCAGACGGTATCCACTGGATCGGTATGGTTCGTTTGCGGGTTGACGCCATTGAGTTTTTTTTTTAATTTCTAAAAGTATTATAAATCTCAAAATGTCATTGAAATGATCCACTAACCCACGTAGGTATATCCCCCTTAAAGATAGAGGCACTATTAACCCAGATAGGTGTGAGGAATCCACCTATATATTCTTCCTGGAATCCAAGTTTTGTTCCCAAATTTGACTCAACATAGCGAGCCAAGTGCCCGCCTGAATAAACCTATCTCCCTAGGAACAAGAACAGACTATGAACCAATCTTTCATTTCACATCGAAATAAACAATTTATTACTTGAGATTAAAATTGTTCAAAAATATGTTTTTGCCTATATCCATCCGCTTTACCCACACATCCACACTAATGTAATAGGTATGAATCAATTAGAATTTACAGGGATTGTACACATATTCACGTGGAAGGAGGGTGGAAAAACTATTAAGGAAAAGATTATACTCAGTACAACTAGTCTGGCTCAGAAATCTCAACTTCCCTTCACTTCCAAGCCAGTCAATACTAGATTGATGCGTTTACCGGCATGCTCTCTGGAGAGGGTTAGTTTTACATTAATACACACTGCACATGTATCAAGACAGTGGATGTATATGACAGTCTGCGCACTAAACACTTGAATACTTGATTTGTACACTTTAAAATCAGGCACTTATGAACTCCTCCAGCGTCCCGAAGTATATTAGATACCTAAGAATTTAAAGACAATGTAATACAATTAGAGTTGTCTGGTAACCACTTACGAAACATACTTACATGTAGACCATGTCCAACTTTGATTTTGTTTGTTTACTCTGGTGCAAAGTTATCAAATAATATGTTGAATATTTACGCATAATCAATTAATTTACACATAAAACATTAAAAACTTTGCAATTTTTTTTTGTTACTCCATATCTGTAAATAAAGAATTATTATTCTTGGAACTCGAATTAGTTTCCTATTTGAAAAAATAGTTTCCCCTTACTACTTAACCAGACCTTACAATCATCCTCTTCCAAACAAGAACTTAAACAATTTGCACTTTGGTTATAAAACACAACACAGCAAATAAGCAATATTTAATTACCTATTTATTTCAAGGCAGGGTCGAAAGATGTATCATTGAGTAAATGTGGGCTTCCACTTTAACCTCTATGTTACGTCACGTTACGTGAACGTAAAGCTGATCTTGATCCCAGAATAAATGTTTGATGAGGAGTGACTTAACCTTAAAAATTCAAGCAAAACAAAACCAATAGTTTTGGACTATTTGAAAGTAAATTTTGCACCAAGATATAACTTGAGCATCTAAGGCTGTTAGGACTACTTGCAGCTGGAGCTAGGAAAAAGTGTGAGTAAGAATCTACCCGACGTTTGGTTGCTCGAGAGACGCAGACGAACTATATCGAAGAAGGTATCTGACCGCAATAAACATAACTAAGAAAGAATAACTAACTTTCTAATAATCGAAATTGTTTCAAATTTTAATTGGAAGACCATTGGAACTAAGGTATTGCTTATCTCTATAGCCATCTATTAATTTCTGGCAAATCTAGCACAGCTGTTAAGAGCAATAATTGATTAAAAATAAATGATCCCGTTTGAAAAGAAATCGAATAGATTACTTATCGTATAGCGCTATGATAACGTATTATGCTTTATTATCACTTTATTCTAATGCCAAAGTAAATATAATTTATTAAAAAAAGGTTACATAAAATTTTGTCATTAAAAATTAAAACTATAGAGCCTCATAAATGAAAGAGAGTGTTATGGCACGAAGCTAGAAATGGTGTACAAAAAATTTCAATTTCATTTTTATGAATAGATATTCAAAATTTTGGGGTACAACTTTTCCCCTCATGCACCTCATATTACTACCAATCTGGGCTATCCGCATATTATCCTTTACTGGGTAAGGGGATTAGGAATGTTCGGAGAGAAATGTATCGACATTTCCATGGAGAGAGTGTGAGAAACCATTTAGGAAAAATACACCCTCAGAACAACCAAAAAAGATTCGAACTGAGACCTCCCTGTTAACAGTAATCCCAGTTTATTGAGAGCGCAAGAGGAACACCTTAATCCAGCGCTTTTAAACCGGTGTGACGCGAAAGTTGTGACGCAGGAGCTTGGGGTAAAAGAAAAAAAGAAGCGAGAAAAAAAATATGAGGGATAAAAATAAATCTTTTTAAATCCATGAACATTATTTTTTTTAAATAATACAATTAATAGAATTTTAACTATTGAACTTTTAAACACCACCTTGGTACTAGATTTTTTTTTAATGATAAAATCTCTCCTTAAGGACGTTGCCTGCCTGTGACGTCACAACAGGTTAAGATGGTATTTCCCGTGTTAGTTAATTTAAGTTTTATTCAGCGAGTCTTAGAGATATAACGTGTAATAAAAAACAATACTTTCTTAAATAGTTCTAAAAATAATCCTACAGTGTCACAAATTTATTACATTTATTTCGAAGTAGATTTTTGTAAACGTATTTTTTTTTATAAATCATCTACAACTTAAGTTATTTGGCTTGGTCACGAAAATGGCCTGTAAAAGTCTTTCTGTTAAGATGTAGATTCAAAATGTCCGTGGTAACATATGTCTATCCAAAATATAAAACAATAAAAAGGTGATTTTAAAAAGCGAGTCGATGCTTTCAAGGCGCAAATAGTATAGTGACTGTACACTCGTCAGAGGAAGAGAGGAAGTTTTGTTAGTAGATAGACAACAGCCCTCTCAGGGTGAACTGTTCATATTCCTCCCTCTCTTTATATTTCATGCATTGGTGTCTAAGTGTGATAGTGCTTAGACTGCTTAAGTGTGTTAAATTGAGATGCAACCCGCTTCACAAAATAGCTTCGAAATATACGAGTAGGCGTTTGGAAACGGATAGTGTGCCTTACCAATCTCAGCTACTTTTTCAGTGTGCTGTGAGTTTTCGAAAAAAGGTTGAAAATCGCTAGCTTTGCCCATGTTATCACTGGTGCGGGTCTTAGGGGAAAATGTTCCCCCACTTTCATGGAAGAGACCCGCCTCGGTGGCGTAGTTGGCTAACGCGCTAGTCGTGTTGAGCTCGACCGCCGAGGACGGGGAGATCGAGGTTCGAATCTCGGTCAGGTGAACTGGGGGTGGTTTCTCCTAAATGGTTTTCCACTCTCCCTCCACGCAAATGCGGGTTCACTTCCTCTAAATTCAACCCTCCTAATTCATTAGCGTAACTAGTACTTAAGCGTATAACTCGAACGGGTAGTAAGACGCGGTGCTAAATATTATTATTATATTATTATTATTCATGGAAGGAGAGTGGATAAACTAATAAAGTAAATACCACCAGTCTGGGATTTGAACCAAGACTCCCCTCCCCACACCGATGACAATTCAAATAAAACTAGACTGACGTATTTGCAATTAGTTATGACATGGCTCGTTTTACCACGGTAGCCCCCAAATTTAATGGGGTACACCATACAAACGGACGGAAAGCCACGTACGTTGGGTCCCGCTACACGGTAGACAAATGATTAGTGGCAGGCGTCGTCGAGAGAACGCTAGACAGATTTCCTGGAACTGAACCCATGCCTTTCAAAACTCTCCCTCTCTTCTCAATACACTTTTACCTTCTCATTTGATAGTTACTCCGACCGATTAGGTTGGGCCCTTGCATCTTCCCGCCTTACATAATTTACCACCAATTGAATAAAGAACATTTTTGTAATAAGTTGATAATTATGGTTCGGATATTTGTACCTAAACTAACGTGAATTAAACATGTAAAATGGCTTTAAAACATAATAATATGCCCTTAAAAGTTAAAAACTATGCTAAAAATAATAATTATGACACTTGAAAAATTGACTAAAGTTGCCTGAAAATGTGGATAAATAGTAAAATATCATAACATTTTAAAAAAACAAAAAAATTCTGATCAAAATACATAATTTATTTGGACATTTCAAAATCATTTACTCATGAGTTACATCATCTGCAAAAATGCACTCAATTAGTATGAAGTTGTGAGAGAGTAGTCTAATTAATAAATTTGTTATTGCTTATTAATTTTTTGAAATAAGGAAATCAAAAAAATGAGACTAAAATAAAAATGTGGAGATAATTCAATCAAGGTGCAGTACTTGATGTACAGTTTGAAATAATTTGGTGTAGAGTTATCTTTTTTTTCAGTTGAAATAATTATGCACAGTCACATTAAAACATAATTAAAACATTTTTCTTAAAATAAAAAACACTTTAAATAATTTACTCAATAAAAAGGTTCTTGATCATACCAGAAATCAAACTTGAGATCGTCAGTGATACTGGGCAGATGCCCGCCCTATCATTAAAGATGGGGTCTTGTCAGCTCCTTTACAATACAGTTTGTTGAATAAGCTCTTGAAATTATAAAAAAATCAATCTTAAATTATTAGTAGAAGTATTAGTATTATTACTAGGTTTTTATTGTAACCTTTGGTGCAGTTATTGGCTACAAGTGAGAGGAGTGAAAAAGGATTTTAAAAAAATTGTAATTTACTAAACAATCGCTTACAGAGTGGATGGTAAACCACACCTAGTTCACCCAGCTGGGCGTAAACACCTTTTCAGCCTTCCCCAGAACAGAAACCACTAACTTATCCGTAAGCTCAACCCCATCAAGTCTATGTAATTAGGCCACTTTATTATTTCTTGAAGTTTTGTATTACAAATCATTACAAAATGTTGATTTTATTTTATTCCAAGAAAATACGTAAATTAGCTTATACATCTATTCAATATTATATATTATACGTATATAATCGTACTACATGTAATCCTACCCGTAGATAATATCTTAATATCTACAATAGTGAGCTAGGAATGAGAGAGTTATAATTTAATGGAACGTTTGCTCTTTTTTTGCGGGGAGGGAATGTGGGAAACGATTATGGAAAAAACCACTTCAGTACACTCGGGCAGGATTTTAAACCTAGCCTCACTTATCACCGCCAAAACCAACAAGACGAATATGATGACTTCTAACGCGTTCTCGATGGTGACTTTTTTTTAAAAATAATATAAATAACGTTTAAATTTGTTTTAATTTTTTTAAATAATATATTTGAGTATGAAAATGTCATAAACTAAATAATTTTCATTGTAGACTTCTGATAAAAGAAATTGAGAAAACTTGAGTTAAGGGCAGCGTGTTTGCAGTTTTTATTGCAAAATAATTTTTAGCCAAAACTAATCAAATATTTCTCCAGTAGAAACATATAGAGAGCTCCACTTTCTTCACATGGTGATATCAAGAGTTCTTAAATATCTGTTATAAGCATATTAATCATCCTTTGATGAGAAACATTTTAAATGAAGAGAAAAAGTTGTCAATAAATTCCAGTGCTTCCTTAACAGATATTCAAGAACTGTTGATATCACCATGTGAAAAATAACTATGTTTTTACTGGATAATTATTTGATTTTTATTGACCAAAGATATATTTTTATATAAAAACTGCAAACATATTTGTTCCCTACACTCCCACCTTACTAATCCATATCACCTCATTTATAAACCATAAACTAATTAGGTAATTACTATTAGGTGATAGACCCGGACCAGGAGTTGCCTCAAAGTGCAGTAATTTTAGTGTTCATTAGAAAACGATGACATTTAAATCAGTGAAACTATTTAAACATTATGTAGTGTTTTTTCAAAGTGAGAAATGGCTGCTTTGAAATTTAAAAAAAAATTACTGATTCAAATTTAGCTGTTATCTAGTTAAATTGTAGATAACTCCATATAGTTTATATGCGGTTTATGTTTAGAAAGTAATCGTGTAACTAATATCCTGGCTAATCGGTTATAATGTGAACATATAGAATACTTTTTTCCATACTGATTCTTACTACCCGTGTGGACTATAAGCATTTGAATTATGCTAATAGGGTAGGGATAAGGAATATGGGTCTTAGAGGTAACATAACCGTATTTACGATGAGGGAGAGTGGAAAAATAATTCAGTAAAATCCACCCTGTGTACACCTGACCAGGATTTGAATCGACAAAACAGACTAAATTAACATGCCATGTAATCCGCGCTCCCACCAATTCTGGTTTAAAACATTACCGAAATGCATTGTAAAGGAGTAAAAATCGACTCCCAAATCATTGCATGGTCTCTCGAACCTCTTTCTACGAGTCAAATATTTCCCCATCTACTGTCCTAATCAAATTGTTTTCATCTGTATGTCGGGTCTTGTCAATGGCGATTAACAATCGTAAGTTCGCTCAGCCATGAAATTAATGTGGACCTTAGAATCAGAACGAATTTAACAGAGGAGAAGACGTAAGCCATTACGAAATAAATTGTAAAAGACAATCATAAATAATTTTTTCATATAGTATATTATAGTTTGAAACTAAATTTTCTAAAAACATTATCTGAGTAAACTAATCGTAAAATAATTTATCTCTCAAAAACAAGAATATGGTGTTATTTATCATATTCCTAGATCTTCATTTAAGAACCAACTCTTTAGAGACATTTAAAAAAAAAATTCAAAAATAAGCCGTCAGTAAGCCACTCTTAATTTTAGAGTTAGAATTAAAATCATGATTTTGTCCCAGTGGTATTAACGCTAAGTTTTTACATCGACTTGGAACGAAAATGGTTGACGGAGCTTTTGTTAAATCAATAGTAGTGATTTTTTTTAGTATATATTATAAAAATGGTTTATTCTCAATCCTCCACCAGAAACATTATCACACCTTACTGAGTTACTGAGACGACAGTCAC
This sequence comes from Timema bartmani, assembly GCA_902151455.1. Taxonomy (NCBI): domain Eukaryota; kingdom Metazoa; phylum Arthropoda; class Insecta; order Phasmatodea; family Timematidae; genus Timema; species Timema bartmani. The sequence continues at coordinate 107,051 of CABFWB010001523.1, forward strand.
CTGGATTAAAGCGTCAGTATCATAATAGACTGCTAGGGATGTCAAGGTTTGAATATTAGTCGAGTGCACAATTTTTTTATTTTTTTTTACAAATGTGATTTAGCAATGATGTCCTAACATCCCCTATTCATCCCAATAAAGGTGCACTTAATCATAACTATCCCGTAAATTTGATTGTTTTTAGCCTTGTTGTTGAACATACAAATTAAAAATTTAATTTCAAATAAATAAGCCGTTTGGAAAACATTTTGGTTTAAATGAAGAGATGTCTCAAAATACTAAACATAATTAAATTAAATTAAATTAAATTAAATTTATGTATTTGAAATCTATTCAAGGTTGAACAAATTATTTGGGTTGAATACATTTTTCAAATCCAATTTCAAATAAATTTACATGTCATAAATTTAATATAATTTTACAATTTTATTTTTTCATATAAATAAAATTTTGAAATCGTGAATATTGTCTAGCTTGAGCTTAAAAATCTATCTTGATATTTACTGTGCCTCTGAGCTCAAAAAGTTTGGTTTTACAATATTGTGTTCGACTGTCCTTCTTTGTCTATATCCTTGTACAGTACTTGGCGCTACATACGAAACAGATTAATGAATTTTGATCAAACAGGATATTTAGGGGTCACACATACATTGAATAGAAATCCTTCATTTAATTCTAGCTCTACAATTATTAACCTTTATATAAAAATTCGAAATTTTCAGAAAATGTATTTGGTGATATCGTTTGGTATTTATGTATATTTTAAATATATATATATATATGTATGTGTGTGTGTGTGTGTGTGTGTGTGTGTGTGAGCGCACGCGTAGTGTTTTAAATAATAAATAACAATGTACCCTTTTGATTTGAAGGCAAATCGTTTTAAGGGTACAATTAACTAATGATTAAACTTTAAAAATGTATTCGAATTGTTCAAAAATATGTTGAAGAATTTTTATATAAAACAGGTATCTAGGAAGGACATTATAAGGAACAAACACTCTATTATTTATTTTAAGAAAATATTAATTTAAGGGTATCATAGTTTATTGATGACAAAATTTTGAAAAGTTTGTCCCATTCTATAATATATATGAGAAGGTATGTATGATTGTGTCGTGCCATTCATTTAAATATTTTATCTGAGTAATAAAGCTTTATTAATGTGTACAAAATAAACCATTCCTTTTTAAAGCACACAAAATACTTTCACATCTATATTTTAGGTGTTCGAAGTGAACGAATAGTTTTGTTTCTGACTGTACTCGATCTGGGGGCCCCATATTCGTTTCGTGCCCTTGTACTCAAGATGCGTACCAACGCATGAGATGCTACAAAAATAATGAGGGATTCTAGGAATTGATCAATGATGGTTCGAAGCCCCTGTACTGTTACACCTTGCGCCATGAAACAGCATGTATAACAGACTAAACAGCTGATTGTATTAACAGACAACCCGCCTTCCCAAGAGCTACCTGCCGTGGCCGAGTGGTTGGGGGGGGGGGGG